>PVLD010008695.1:0-82133 GCA_004027595.1 Dinomys branickii
CAAGCCCCATCACGTGACCTACTTGGTCCCGCCCAGTACTAAAGCCCCACCCACGCCCCAGCAAGTTTCTCAGGCAAGGCCTACTTTGGCCCCACACCACACCACAGCCCCGCCCCTGCCGCGCGTGCGCAGACCGCTCACATGGTCTCGTCGTCGCCGAACTCCAGCTCTCCGCACGCGTCCTCGTAGTGCACGCCGCCGCCACGCGCCGTGCCGTCCACTGTGCGGTAGGGGAGACGCACAGTGCCGCGCGCACCCGAGCTGCGCACGACGCGCACGTCCACGGTGCCCATGCACTCGCTCACGTGCAGCAGACGGTCCTGGAAGGAGAAGATGCCCGCGTGGTCGTCGTCCAGGATGGTGACGGTGGCCAGCAGCGGCGCCACCAACCGCCCCTTGGGCCGCCCGCCGCCGTCGGGCTCGAACATGCCCTGTGCGTCGCCCACGCGCAGGTTGAGCAGCCGCACGAAGAAGTGCTCGTCCTCCTCGAAGATGTCGTCGTCGATGATGCCGATGCGCAGCTCCTTCTGAGTCTCGCCCGGCTTGAACACCAGCGTGCCCTCGCTGGGGAGGGCGAGAGGAGAGGGCATCAGGCCGGTGCCAGTAGAAGGGGGGGACGGGGCGGCTCCTGGGGTGCGCGCGGGGGGGGGTGCTTGGCAGAGGCCCGAGGTGCGCACACCGGCTTTGTGCGAGGCATTCTGGTTCTGAAACACCGGGGTTTCCAGAATCTGCATTTGTAACTCACTCAGGGTGTGTATGTGTGTGTGTGCGCACATGCCATTCGGACCACCTTTAGTAGCAGGGATCTTGGAACTGCCTTTGTGGCTCTGATAAAACCCTTCTGTGCTCCCAGGTGCCCCCCAGAGAAAGCCTGCATTCTTTATATGGACATCATTCATTCATTCATTCAACACTCTCCAAGCTCCTGGGCCCTGAGCTGCATGGTGCTGAGGGCACAGTGGTAACCAGCCATGTCCTCATAGGGCGCTTAGTCTCATGGGAAAGCTGTATCACAGTGACGGACAGTGACACATTTAGTGGTTGAATTACCGTTCGTTCATTCACTCCCTCAACAAACACAGTATCAGCTGTCCTGCAGGGAGGCCTTTGAGAGAAGGGAACCGGGGTGGATCCCCGCAGGAGCTGTCCCATGAGGGGCAGCAGTGCGGAGCTCCCTTCGCAGGACCTGGCCCAGTGTGTTCATGGGACAGAAGGTGCAGCAGGTGGCTGCAGCAGAGGGATTGAGGGACAGGAGACAGCGACAGACCTCACAGGGCCTCAGTGAGAGTCCTCAGTGCTTTACTGTGAGAAGGCGGGAGCGGTGGGAGGCACTGGAGCAGAGGAGAGAGGATGCCAGCTTAGGGTCCGCAGCACCTACAGGGTGCATGAATGAGGCAGTGGCATCGGATTAGGGTGACATGCTGAGGGGACAAGGAATGAGCAGGCACCTCTGCTAGGGTTGCAGAATTGCCAGCCCTCAGAAATGTCACTGACTCTGCAGACCATCATTTCTCGTCTCTCCCGGTCTGCCTGTGATGCCTGGCGCCTGCTGGGGCACTTCACGGCATGTCCCAGCCTCCTGGCATTGTGTGACGACTGACCTAATATAGGGAGATGCTCGGTGAACGTGAACCAGTGATGCTCGCCTATTAATGTGGAAGCTTAGAATCTAAAGCCTCAACTGGTGTGGTGCATGCCTGCGCGGAATCCCAGTACCTCAGGAGGCTGAGGCAGGAGGATGGCAAATTTGAGCCCAGCTGGGGCAATTTAGTGACTTGGAGAGGTCCTGTCTCAAAAAAGAAAAGGACTAGGGGTGCAGCTCAGGGTGAAGGACATGAGTTCAAGTTCCATTACCACTCCCACGTAGACACACACACACACAGACCCAGGATGTTAGAAATGTGAACTATTTTGGTGCGTGGACACTAGTGATACAGTTTGAACCTGGGCCCTTGCACTGAGCTACACCCTTAGCACTTTTTATTTTTAAATTTTGAGGCAGTGTCTCACTTCTCACTAGGTCTCTAAATTATCCAGGCTGGGTTCAAACTTGCCATCCACCTTCCCGCCTCAGCCTCCTAGAGTGCTGGGCCTGCAGATGTATGCCATCATGCCCAACAAGGAAATTTTAACTTTTTTTTTTTGCTCTTTTTGAGACTGGGTCTTGCTATGCAGCTCAGGCTGGCCTCGAGCTTACTTTGTAGCCCAGGCTGGCCTCAAACTTGCAATGATGCTCCTGCCTCAGCCTTCTGAGAGCTGGGATTACAGGTGTGTGCCACTACACCTGGGGGAAATTTATACTTAAGGGAAGCAGAATGCAGCAAATTAGTATTACCTTCGCCAAAGACTGAGCACCAAATTTACCAAATGGTTAACTCGGTATCACCAGTCACGGAGCAGCAGACATCGCTCGCCTCCAGCTATGTGCCTGGGGGAGGGTCCCTTCCGTGGGTCCCTGCCAGGACTGCACATTTTCAGAGTGAGAGGACATCCGACGGACTTGCACCAGGGTAACTGGCCTCCACCTTCAGAAACTCAGGACACAAGGGTCACAGGAAGGTTGAGAGGTGTCGCAACAGAAGGTGACCAAGGAGATGCAACAACTAAGCGTGAAGTGTGGTTCTGGGCAGCTTGGGAAGGGAGGGGAGCACAAAGCCGGAGGGAGCCGAGGACTGGAGGACACAGAGGGCTACAGTCCCTACGTGTGTCACTGCTGTGTCGCTGTAGGACTCATTGGCATTCTCAGGACACACACTCACGTGTTTGGGGGGAAGGGCCTGTGACCCCCTCACGGAGGGCCACATTATTAATGCTATTTACTTACTCTTTGAATCAAGGTCTTGCTATGTAGTTCAAGCTGGCCTTGAGTTCTCCTCGCTCTTCCTGCCTCAGCCTCCCAGAGTGCTGGGATTATAGGCGTGCATCGCCACACTCGGCCAATATTATTTTATGTTAAAAAGATGTAAAAAGCGGAGCATGGTGGCGCATGCCTGTAATCCTAGCACTCTGGGAGGCTGAGGTGGAAGGATCATAAATTTGAGCAATTCACACAAGATTCTGATTTAGAACACAAAAAGGGCTGGAGATGTAGCTGAGTGCAAAGGCCTTCCTGGGTTCAGTCCCCAGTGCTCCCAAACAAGCAAAAGAGAGAAAACAGAACAGGGTGTGAACAGCTGATGGTTCTAATCAGGGTTGTAAGAGTTGGGCCACCTGTCCCTGCAGCCCTTCTGTGGCTGTGAGGCTTTCAAAATAAAAAGCTGAGGTGGGGAGAGGATAGCGGTGGCTCTAGGAGTCCCACAGCAGGTCATGGTTCGAGTCACAGGGTTCCCAAACCAGAGGTGAGCTGGGATCCCCCGGGGGGGTTGGGGCAAGGGTTACAATCCCAAAACGTCCTAGAACCCTAGAGTCCCAGAGCTGCAGCACTCAGCATGTGAGTGTCACAGGGCTCCACGTTCAGAACATGGGAGTAGCTATGCTGGTGGGGCCCTCAGAGGTCGTGTTTAATTTGGAGAAACTGAGGCCCACGGGGCTATCCTCACACAAATGGGAAAAGTGCTCTGCTCCTTCAAGGCACCTGTTTCCGTGAGTCAGGGATGTTTGCAAAGAGATGGACAGCTCCATGTCCACACCCAGGAGGAGACAGTGTCCCTTCCATGGGATTTCGGCTAAACTTGCACAACTGGACACATTACACAGAGAGGGACCTCAGATGTGGTTCCCTCATGTAGTGCACAACCTCAACAACCGTACTTAGCAGCCTCAACTGTCCAGATTCCTCTGCTCCTTGATAACTGGTGCTGAGACTTGTGTGCAGATGGGATGGCAGAATTGCAAGTACCAAGACAGTGAATGCAGTTCCCTCCACCAGAGAGGTATGGGGCCAGGGTGCGGGTGATAGCAGGGGCACCTCCGAGGGTGGGACGCTGCTGGACCGACTGAGACAGAGGGCTGGAGCCACAGACACCCGAGTAGTGGAGAGAGGCGACCCTTGGCTTCGAGGTCTTGACTGAGGTGGGCAGTGTGTGACACGGGAAACTGAGCCCAGCCAGAGAAGGGCCGAAGGGACAGGGATGTGCTGGGGCTGCTACTCGATGGCAGAACCAGGGACCTGAGGACTGCTGAGGGCTGGGGGGATGTGGCCAGCTCCCCTCTGCGCAGGTAGTGCCTTGCTTTAGTTGTCTTCGTGGTTCTTGTCATTATCTGCTCATTTAGGGTCCCAGTGGCTGTCTTTCCCAGGGGAAAACAAGGACGTTATGTGCTTTGCTACTATTAGTTATCTCTGTCAGACTCATCTCTGGGGCAGACACACCTGCTACATGTTGCTCTAACAGGAAACGGCTTGAACATGAATTAATAAAACACACTGTAAAGCTGTGCATCATCAGAGAGTTTGGTCTGGACAGAAGAACTACAATGAACTGGACATGGTGGCACACGCCTATAATTCCAGTGCCCAGGAGGCTGAGGCAGGAGAATCACCAAGAACTGGAGGCCAGCCTGGACTACAGAGCAAGACCCTGCCTCAAAAACCTACACAATAAAAACAAAACCACAGACAAAGACCATGGGCGAGATGGCATGAAGCCCTGCCTGTACTCCCAACACTCTAAGATGCTGAGGCAGGAGGATTGCAAGTTTGAGCCCAGCCTGGGCAATCTGGGGATGTAGTTCAGCGCTAAGGCCCTGGGTTCAACCAGAAAAACAAACAAAAACCCAAAGGCGGGGTCAGACTTGATGAAGCAGGTGATAAACACACAGGAAAGCCAGGACAGGGAGACACTGCTGCCCACTGTTTCCACAGGGAACAGTGAGCACTGCGAGAGGTTTGGTGTGAGGACAGGAGCCTTATCTGTCTTCAGATTGGGTGCAGAGTAGGTGCTCAGTAAGTGTCTGTATTATGGTACAGGAGAGGGTTGGCTGTCTTCCCAGGTAACACACAGTACAATAATTAAAACAGCGCGGGCCTGGAGGGCACTACCCAGAGAACACAGATGCTGGGACGTGGGGAGGAACCGTGACTGGAGCAGGGTCGGCTCACAGGGTTCCCAAGCAAATGCTATTGACTCTGGACTCAGGAGATGTGCTGACAGCACAGCATGTGGCAGAGCTTCGATCCTCGGAAGGTGGGCACACGTGCTGCGCTGCGGTGGCGGTGGTGTAGGTAACATAGCCCAGGCCAGGGCCACCGTGAAGGCCCTGACCAGAAGCTAGGGAGGGCTTGCCCATTGCTCCCCGCAGGGAGGCACCCAGAGGAGCAGCAGGCACACAGCAGGCGCTCAAGCGCGGCCAGATAGGCCAGGTGTGGTGGCACATGTCTGCAGGAGCCCACCATGGGAAAACTGGCAACTTGGTGAGATCCTGTTTCAAAACATACCTGTCATCCCAGCACCCTGGGAGGCTGAGACAGGAGGATCACAAGTTCGAGCCCAGCCCGGGCAAGTTATCGTTGTGGTGAGACCCTAACTCAAGATGAAAATCTCAAATGGAAAGAGCTCGGGATGCGGCTCAATGCTACCTAGCACGCACTAGGCTATGGGTCCCGTTGCCGAGTTGCACTGGTGCACGCCTGTATCCTTAGCAGTCTGGGAGGCTGGGGCAGGAGAATCGCAACGTTGAGCCCAGCCTGGCCAAAATGGCTCAAAATAAATACTAAAAGTGGCTCGGGGCATAGCTCAGGACAAAGGCCCAGCATTGGGGGTGGGATGTCGCGGATGGATGGTGGCGAGGGGAACCCACCTGTACTCATAGTCGGAGCCCGCCTTGGCCGAGCCGTCCTCCGTGCGGTAGTCCACATAGAAGGTGCTGTTGCCCTCGCCGCCCTGGCAGGTGACGGACAGCAGCACGGAGCCGCAATTCTCCAGGCAGTGGTACAGGCTGGGCTCGAAGAAGATGCGGCTGGCGCCGTCGTCCTCGTCCTCGCCGGCGCCCTCTTGCGGCGCCGCCCTGCGCGACGCGTCCGCCGCGTGCCTCCGCAGCACGTTGCCTGCGCCCGTCATCAGCCGCGTGGCCTGGATGCGGTAGAAGGCGCGGCTCTTCTGCTGGTGCAGCAGCGCGTAGTAGTTGGCAATGCCCACCAGCTGCTCCAGGTCCTTGTCGGGGTGCTTCTGCTTGAGGTCCTTGAGGATCTGGATGACCTCGCGGCGGCTGGCGTCCAGCTCGCGCGCCTCGGCGGGACCCGGGCCCAGCGCACCCAGCTCTCCCGGTGCCTCGGCGCCCACGAACGTGCCGTCCAGCTCGATGCTCTTGGGCGGGTCGCCCTCGGCGCCGATGATGATGCCGCTGCGCGGGTCGGTGCGGTAGCGCTTATACACGTACTTGTAGAAGAGCAGCCGCTTGTCAGCCATCCAGGCGAACACCACGCACACCGGGAAGAAGACGAGCGTCAGCAGCGCCTCCCACACCTGCGGGCCGGAGGGCGCCGTCAGCTGGGCCGGCAGGAGGCCCACGTCCCCAGCCCCGCCCCGCGCGCCCTCCACCCGCCTCCCCCACGCCTGTGGCCCCCTAGCTGTCGCAGCCTCGGCCCAGCGTCCATCCACCCTGCCCGTCCCCCTCGGCCGCTCAGCAGCCCTCCTTTCCCTGGCCGCCCATCTCCGCCTCTCCACGTCACTGTGCGTGGCTGGCGCTCTCTGTCTCACTTGGTGCTTTTCAACATTCCTTCTCCTGTCTCTCTCTGCAGCTCCAGGTCCTTTTTTATCCTTTTGAAGACACGCAGCTCCCTCCCTGTAAGTCTTCAAAGTTGTTCGCCTTCTTAATCAACATCTGTCTCCAGAGAGGGCTGTGTGTGTGTGGGGGGGTGGGAATGGGAATTGAACCCAGGGCCTTCTGCACTGAGCTACATTTGCAGCCCTTTGTTATGTTTTGATTTCGACACTGGGTCTTGTTACATCACTGAACTGCTCTGGTTGAGCTGGAACTTACAATCTTCCTGCCTCAGCCTCCTAGAGTACTGGGATCACAACCATGTGGCACCACACCTAACTCCTCCACTCACCTTTTACAGGCTGAGAAGCACCCCTTCCAGGGGCCAAGAACCCAAATATCCTCAGAAGTGACAAGTGTCCTCACCCTGTGGTTCCAGCTCATCTCAGGGGGCAGCTCCTGTGTCTCTTCCTGCCTTTCTTTCTCCATCTTCCTCCATCTTTCCCCAGGGACCCTCTCTGCTCACCAACATTTTCTCCAACCCATAGATGGCCACCAGTGGCGATGGCCTTGCCAGATTCTCCTTTTTTTGATTTATGTGGCACTGAGGGACTGGACTGTGACTCTCACAATGCCAGGCGTGGTATCACATGCCCGTAATCCCAGCACTTGGCAGGCCCAGGCAGGAGGATCGTCTCGATTTTGAGGCCAGCCAGGGCTATATAGTGAGTTCAAGACCAGCCTGAGCTGCATATTGAGATTCAAAGCAGAAAAGATAAAAAAGAAAAGGAAAGGAAAAAGAGGAAAAAGAAAAAGAAGTGACTGAAGAATGTCACTGTGACTTCCACAAACCTGACTGTCTTGGGCTTGCTGAGGTCTCAGATCCGCCCACTTGTGCCCAGGGAACATCGACCAAGCCTTGCCTGCTCTCCTTGTGCAAAGACCCAAATGTTATCTTTATCCTTAAAGATAAGGACGAGAAGGGTGAAGCGTATTTATGGTCCTGGGGACCGGGAAGTTCCTTGTCTATGGGCCTGGTAGGGACAATATCTTTGAAGATACAGTCACAACATCCATGGTCACTGTTTACTGATGGCTCTGAGTCAAGTCAAGACTTGGAAGTCGCAGAGCCGTGCAAAGCCACTGGGCAAGTTGGCATCGGAAAGTGGAATTTCCAGCGCCTGCCGTGAGACCAGCCTGCAGCCAGCTCCCCCTGTAGGAAATCAACACACACCATGTGCTGCAGGGAGCTCTCTGATACCCAAACAAAGCCCTCCACCTCCTGGCCTGAGTTTCTCCCCTGCAGGTAAAGAAACAGTGGTCTCAGCTGGCTCAGGCGGTCCTTCTGCCCACCTGAGGGCTCTAGGGCTCCCTGAGGTACTCAGTGGGCGGGGCAATAAAATGCAGGGGACTGCTGGTTTGTCATTGGAGTGGGGAGGTGGTATGCTCCTGGCCATTCACAGTTGGTGACACCCAGTGACTCTTAGGACAGCCCTGCACAAAACAGAATTGTCCCATGTCCTGCCTCCCTTCTGAATGTTCTCTTGCACAAGCTGGGAGGGGTGGTGCATGCCTGTGATCTCAGCACTGGGAAGCTGAGGGAGGAGGATGGCAATTTAGCAAGACTGGGGGTGGGGGCGGCTGAGGATATGGCTCAGTGTAAAGGCCCTGGATTTAATCCACAGTCCTGCAGGAAAAAAGAAAAAGAAAAGAAAAGGAAGAGAGAAAAAGACTTCTCAAGCCAGGCATGGTGGTGCATGCTTGTCATCCCAGCACTTGGCAGGCTGAGGCTGGAGGGTTGCTGCAAGTTTGAGGCCAACCTGAACAACATAGCAAGACCCTGTCTCAAAAAAACCACACGTGCACACACGTACGCACAGGATGCTGGGCGTGGTGGCACAGGCCTGTAATCCCAGTACTCAGGAAGCTGAGGTAGGAGGATCGTTGCAAGTTTGAGACCAGCCTGGGCTACAAAGTGAGCTTAAGGCCAGTCTGAACTGCATAGCAAGACTCTGTCTCAAAAAGACAAAAAAAAAAAAGGAAGGACTGAGGACTTCCCACTGGACCACTGTGTCTGCCAAACCCTCTTCATGATGAGGAGCCCAGAACCCCGCCTGCTTCTGTATCTCTGGAGTGTCCCTGCATGGCTTCCCATAGGCCAGGAGCATGCATCTCTAACCCTGTGCTACCAGCTCCGATGCTTTGACTGCCTGCACCCACAGTTACAGTCTTTCTCCTCGAACACTCAGCTTCTTCAATATAAGCGTGAGCCTGCGTGTGGCCCCTCTTCCCAAGCAGTCACACGGCTGCGTGGGCAGAGCCGATACTCGGCAGGACACTCACGGGAAACACGGCCTCGTTTACGCTGTTCCAGGCATCGGTTGCTCACCCCACATGGAGCCACTCCACTAACCCTCATGACAGCCCTAGGAAGTGAGCACCATGGTGACCCCCACTTTACAGGGGGGAAACTGAGGGCCATAGTCACACAGCTTAGGAGCCGCAGAGCTGGGATTTGGTCCAGGGCCCTTGCTTCGGGCTCTTATTCCCTTACCATCCTATCAGCAGAGTGAAGGGTAGTACGTAAGGAAACATTTATTGTCCAAAGAGGACCTTGGGTATGAAAATCTGGGCCTGGGGGTTTATTCTAACCTATTTCCTGGTTCAGAGATGAAAACTGGGGCCCAGAGAGGGTATGGGCTTTGCCTGAGGTCACACAGCAATGGTAGAGGATGTCCAGAGGCCTGCTGAGCTTCCCACTCCCCAGGTCTCTAAGGAAGATGTCCTGGAATTCTGGTCCCTACAGCACTGCTGAGGGGACCCACATGACCACTTGTCTACTTGCGTTCTGCACCTTCCCTCCATGCCCTGGGTCCCAGCTGCTCCTTCTCAGGGTGAAACAGCCCCTACCCCGCCCCACCCCGCCTCTTACTCATGAGGTGGACACTTTTTTGCACAGCTTTGTCACGAGCTGTTGTAGAAACCCTACCCTACGTCAAGACACCCGAAAAACATATGATGCCTCTTCTGCACTTTTCATCATGGCAGCCAGGAACTTCAGCCTTCGAGTCCTGAGTCAGCTGTATAACTTTCTCCCTGCCTGACTCACCCTCAACCCCACTTTCCTTGCCACAATCCTGCCTTACACATCGCCCTTAAAGCATTTTTTATCTGTAGCCTTGGAGTCTTTCGAGAAGAAAGGATGAACTGGAAACCCTATGGCCGTGAGTAGATGACACACAAGTGTGAACGAAGCCGGGTGCTGCAGATCAATTATGCATGTGCGTGAACAAATTAGGCCAGGCCCATAAATAAATTATGCAAATGTAAGTGGCAGCCCGGTCTCGTGGGGAATAAATGAAGTGTCTGGCGGGCAGACTGTGTGGGGACCCAGGTGAAGAAGCTAAGAGAGAGGCAAGGGATCCCGGAAGAAAGGTGTAAGCCATGGGCTGTGGTCTAAACACTGTCTTGCTGTTGGAATAAATTATGCAAAGTGGACACAGCTTGTATCCATGCTGGATTGGCTAGGAGTATAAATTACACTACAGCGGCATAAATTATCTTGACATCAGACACTGATGATAAATAATGAATGAATTATGCAAACCGCCACCACATATCCAGCAACCACAGGGCTGAAGTACGCAGATGTGGCCACACATCTGTGGGAGCCTGAGGATGTATTATGTAAATTGCACCAAGTTAACCAACCAATTAGCACTGTCAGAAAATACGGGGCTGGTTTATGCTAATGCCACATGAATTATGCAAACAGGGATGTCTTATTGCAAGAACAGACATAAATTATGCAAAAGACATCAAATATAGGTAAATGTGTGATCATTCCTCGTGTGTACTATGCAGATCCCAGGGGTGCTGTTAGCACACAAGAGGCCCTGGTGAGAGTTTAAAAGCACTCTTCTGCACCAGGACAGTGTGACACCCTCTGCCCCATCCCCAAGGTGCTTTGCACACCTCCCATAGACAGGGCTTGCAAGCACCAATCAATCTCCAGCCCCACTTTGCCCTCTATGGTCCAATTCCCTTGTGCAGTGTGTGACCTGTACAACCACCCCTGGCATCCCCCCCACCCTGGCTTGAGTGTGAGCATTGCACCTCTCATCTAGAGATCAACAGCCCTCTGGATTTTGCACAAGCACCAAAAAGGTGTCTGCTGGCTCACCTGGACCACACCCGGGGAGAACACAGCCAGAATGAGATAAAGCCAGACATAGGCGAAGATGCTCCAGGAGGCAGTGACGAAGAAGACCCTCAGGTGTTTGATCTTGCGGCTCTCCCCGGCAGGAATGACGTAGATACAAACAGCGATGACCACGAACATGTTGAAGGCGGCGCTGCCCACGATGGTGCCCGGGCCCAGCTCACCCGCCTGGAAGTTGTGGCCACAGACCTCGATGACCGAGAGCAGGATCTCAGGCGCCGAGGAGCCCAGGGCCATGAGCGTGAGGTTGGACACAGTCTCATTCCAGATGCGCACGGTGCCCACACTGGTCTCCCCGTTGGCCTTGGTGATGGTGATCTCCTTCTCTTTGGATGTGATGACCTCGATGGACGCCATGAAGCGGTCAGCGATGATGGACACGCCCAGGAACATGTAGACCATGGCCACAAAGTACACCACGGCGCGTGCAGCCTTGTCGCCCAGCGATGGGTCGTCCGGCTCCCACACGGGCAGCAGCACCCCGGGCTGGCAGCGGTAGGAGCCCTGGCAGCCCCCTGTGTCGGCGTCGCTGTCGTTGGCCGGGGGAGGCGGCAGGGAGGGAGTCGGGGTGGCTGCTCCCAAGCACGGGGGAGCCCCCAGGAGGAGTGCGATCCCCACCACGGCCAAGGCAGCCATGGGAGGTGGTGGGATCCTAGGGAGGAGGGGGAGGGCCAGGTGAGAGAAGCCCACTTCGCCCAGTCACACAAAGTCACAGCCTACTGGGGGTGGAGCTAAGGGCCAACACAGGAGGCTTAAGGCGATGGAACCACAGAGAAAAGGACGTGGGACAGCAAGGGACGGATGGCCCCTGGTGCAATGCTAGTGGGAACAGGAATAGGCTGAAGTGCTTTGGGAAGCCCTGGCAGGATCACCTATCCCATTACTCAGCTATTCTGTTTCTAGGAATAGACCCAGGAGAAATAGGCCTGCCTCCTCCAGCAGGTATGGGAAACACCCACGTGAACAATCTTGGCAGCTTCCTTCATAACAGCGCCAACCTTGACAAGGCCGTGAGGGAGATCAGCCTCAAAATCAGGAAGCACAGGGTGCAGGAGGCTCTCAGTGGAATATTATGCAGCACCAAACAGGGAAGGAGTTTGGGGGGTGGTGTGACCACATAGGGGAGCCACAGACACAACAGCAGGAGGGAGAGTGAAGCCAGGCATACAAAAAAAAGTGTGGGTGGCAGGGGGAGCAGAACCCCCAGTGTGCTAGGTGATCATGATGGTTTCAGCTTGGCCCTCAGCAGGCAACCTCTTGGGATCTGATTGGCAGTAGGTACTGGGGAGTCTGCCTGTCTGTCTGGGGTGGGACTGGGCAGGGGCCACAGGAGGTGGAGTCCCTGTGGTGGTAGCAGCTGCTGGCCCCTCCCCAGTCTCTGCAAGCTGGCAGCAGGGACACAGGGCTCTGTCTGCCTGGGGGTGGGGCTGAGGCCCCCACTGCTTCAGTGCTCCCTGCCCGCTTCTGCTCCAGGCTCTGTGCAGCCCATTTGTGCATCTCTGTCTCCTTGCAAGCACAGTCTGCCCAGAGCCCTCCCTGGCTGCTCTGAGCTCAGGTCCCCCCTGGTCCCTGAGGTGTCATGCTGTGTCCCCACCTTTGAAGTTGACACTCCTTCCTTCCCACCCCCTGCCTCACACCCTCTCCGCCCTGACCACCCCATCCAAGGTGACTCCCTTTAGGAGACAGGACTGGACCGAGGCTCAGGGAGGTTAAATAACTCTCCCAAAGGCACCCAGCACCAACTCTATGGCTCCTGGGTTCTCTCTCCAGGAGGGGCCCCAGGTTGGAGCTCCTGGGCCCTGCCCCCTTGTTGCCACGGTAACTCTATAGAAAGGGACAGGGATCAGGAGGCGGGTGTCATCCAAGCCTCCTCCTCCCGGACCCTTGGGCCGCAACTTCAGGTCTCCTAGTAACTTCATTTCTGCCTGCAAAGCTGCTTCGGGTGTCTAACCC
Organism: Dinomys branickii; assembly: GCA_004027595.1. Lineage (NCBI taxonomy): Eukaryota > Metazoa > Chordata > Mammalia > Rodentia > Dinomyidae > Dinomys > Dinomys branickii. Next base: position 12,815 of record PVLD010008695.1, read on the forward strand.
TCAGCTGGCCCAGCGCTGGGCTCGCCCACGGCTGGGAGCCGGCTCCTCTGGGGGAGGGAGGCAGAATGTTGGCAGAACTTCTCCAAGAGGGAGAGTGAGTGTGTGTGTGTGTGTGTGTGTGTGTGTGTGTGTGTGTGTGGAGTGGCAGGGGCGGGGAGAGGGGTGATTCTTAAAGGGCCATAGCACTGTTAATCCCCTCCGCAAGGCCCCTAATGACACATCTAATTAGCAGCCCCCTAATTAGCAACAACTTAGGGGTAATTACAAACCCACCAGGAAGCAAAGCAAAGCCTTGCAAGAGCTGCCTTCCCCGCCCTCCTCTTTGGCTCTCAGAAGCAGGGGTGTGAATTCATTCTGGGAAGCACCCCCGTCAGTCCAACCACCTGTCCCTCCCGCGGCAGTTCCGAGGGGAGACTGGGGCAGCGGTGCCCATGCCCAGGCTTCTCTGGCCTGGCTGCCTCCCCAGGGGCTGGGGAAGTAGCTCAGCCCCAGGTCTTTTCTGCAGCCTGGGTTTCCTCTCACCAGGCCCCGGGGAAGGAGGGGTCGGAAGACAAGGCCCTGGATAAATATTTGTAAACCCAGTGCGCGGCCGCCAGGGACAGCCAGAGCGCTCTGTCTGGGCTGCTGCCTCTGCCTCTGTCCCCCAGCAGCCCTGGAACCTAATCCCGGCCTGGAAAGCAGGGGCAAGAGGATCAGGTTGAAAGGGAGGTTGTGCAGGAGGGGGGATGGCAGCCCCGCCCAGGGCCTGGTGGAAGGCTAGGTCGGGGTAGGTGCCCCAGTTCTTCTTCTGGGGGTCTTGGTGCCTGCAGGTTTAGGGTGCAGCTGGCCCAGGGCTCTCCTCAAGCTGCCGCCCACAGTGGGGTGGAAGGGCAGGTGTGTGGGTCCTCAGGCCATGGCAGGGGGATGCAGAGTGGAACCCTGGCCTTGGTGATGGTGGGGAAGTGGGAGGGGGTGGCTTGTGGGAGGGGGTGGCTCTCACGCCAGCCCACACTGCCAACCTGGGGACTGCAGCCAGGAGCATCCGTGTTCGGGGCTGCCATGCCCTGATGGGTAAACTGAGGCCCAGAGTGGGAGCACTTGGCCAAGTCACATGGCTTCGGGACAGGGGCAGGGCAGGGAGGGAGAGCCAAGGCGCTGGGCTCCTAACCCGGTGGCCTTTTAAGCCATCTGGAGTGCTGGGCAGAACTCTCTGTCACACAGGGCAGGGATCTCGCTCAAGGACAGGGAGGCAGTGGACACACAGGCACATGCACTCACACTCACTCACACACACACACACACACACACACACACACACACACACACACACACACACACACACACACACACGGCCCCATGCAGCTCCAGCCCAGGCCCAGGCTCACACCTGCCCAGCCATCCACTGCCACTTTCTCCAGGGAGGCGCCGGCGGCCTCTGGAGCCAAGAGGGCTCTCAGATCCCAGGAGAACATGGGGACCCTCCGTGACCTGTCCCCAGGAGATAGGTCTGAGGCTGGCAGGTCTGCGGGATGGAAGGAAGGCTGCAGGCAGGACTGGCAGGGCCTGACCCAGGACCTAGTCCTGTGCCCAAGAGCAGGAATGCTGCTCAGCAGTTGTCAAAAGATAAATCAGAAAATGGACAAGCAGCATGAGATATGGAAGTCAGACTGTGGGGAGGACTGGTTGGGTTTGAAGGGAGAGGTTAGGCTGGAGAAAGGATAAGCTCAAGCTCTACAGCAAAGGCTACAGGTTAGACAGCCGGCCGGACCGGCCTCAAGGGGAGGGGCTCTGTCCTGGAGAGGGGCGGTGAGGCCGGGGTAATGCAGGGGGGCTTGGGGCACTAGGGGGACCCCCTCTGTGGAGAGCCCCTGGCCAGGTCAACCTGAACCAGGGTCGGAGACAAAGGTGTGTGGGAGGAGAGTTAAATGGCTGGGGGAGATGGGAGGCCAGGGCAGCCGGGTGGGAGCTGCCCAGGGACCAGGAGAGGGGGAGGAGGAGGGAAGAGATGGGGACAGACAGACACGCAGAGGGACAGGCCGGCAGAATCCCAGGAAGGGCTAGACAGGGGTGCAGACAGAGATAACAGATGGTGCAAGGGGCAGTCAGAGAGAGCCGGGGGCTTGGGGTCAGAGCCACAGAGAGACCCGAGCAGACAGAGGGACCCCGAGAGGCGGCCGGGCAGCCAGCCCGAGCCTCCAGAGAGGTGCAGAGGCGGAGATGAGACCCAGACGCGGGAGGCGGGGCGCGGGGGTCGCCCGGGTCCCGGGCTGGGGGTGTGCCGTCCCACACCCCACTGGCGGCCGCGGGGGGCGCCCCTTCCCAGCAGGTCCCCCCCTCCGATCCCATCCCCGAGAGCCAGCCGGGAAAGAGCGCCGCTTCTCCAGCGCAGCCCGATCGCACACATCGGTGCCGAAACCCCGCCCCGCACACTGGGGGTCTCTTACCTGCGGCTGCGGCCTTGGACGGGTCCCCCCGGCGCGGGACTGGCAGCGGTGGGCGACTCCGCCCGAGCAGAGCGAGCGAGGCAGAGAGGAGCAGAGCTGGGAGCGCGAGGGAGCGGGGAGGAGGGGAGGGAGGGGGCGGGGGAGGAGCAGCAGGGGGAGGGGCGTGGGGAGGGGGCCTGCGACGGAGGGGGCGGGGCAGGGGCGGGACCTGGCGCACGGGGGGTGGTGGGGGGTTCCCGAGCCCGGCTCGGGATCAGCACCAGGACCGGGGACAGCGGCGGAGGCTCCCGCGGGTGCGTGTGCCTGGGCGTGTGTGTGCCAAAGGCATCCCCGGCCCCCCTCCACACACACCCAGGCCGAGTCTCCGACCCATACAAGGGCCACAAGATGCAAACACCGCCACAAATAGTCCAGGCTCTCAGGGCTGGGGGAGGGCTGGAGAACTCCGGGCTGGAGTCAGATCCAAGTCCACACGCACTGCCTGCTCGCAGAGCCCCTCGGTCACCGGGGAGGAACAGCTGCCAGTCGCCTGGCCCTCTCCTTGGGCCAGGCACTGGGGAACAGGCTTAATAAGCCCCTAAGATGTGTTGACACAATCGACCCTCCTGCCAACCTGAGTTACTGTTTTACAGGTGGGGAGAGACTGATGCACCCCATGATTTGTGGCTCGATCCCTATACCCTGAACCACCACATGGCTGCAGGGGGAGACAGGGCCAGACGTCAAAGCGAACTGCAAAGGCCCTGGCAGGTGGCAGGGGCTCCGGAACACACAAGCAGAGCCCAGAAGTGGACACACAGATGCGGGAGGGGCACACATCATGCACTTAACCACCAGTTCAAACCCAGACCCCCGTGGGGCCCCACGCCCACTCAGGACAGGTGAGGGAGCTTGGAGCTGCCTTAAAGTACCCGTCTCTGTGGGCAGGTGGTGTGGTGGGGCAGACCCTGCTCCTGCCAGCAGCCCATGCCTGCTGCCATTCCTGGCCGGGTACCCTGGGGCCCGCTGCCAGGAGGGAGAGGATCCAGCTCCCTGCCACTTCCCACGCCTGGGCCTGGCCAAGGAGCTGGTCGGCTCCTAGCTCCCCAAAACCCTTGGCCAAGAAGTGGAGGCTGCATCTTCACTGTCAGCACAGGCGGTCAGACTTCCACAGTGGAAGGCAGACACGTGGCCAGGTGACCCTGCCCCCCCAAACAGGTGTCCCTGCCCCTGGCCCGGATCCTCCCCAGGATCCACTCTCCAACCCTGCTCACCCGGATTCTATTCCTGGCCTGTGGCAGGGGAGGATGAGACTTCTCTGTCACTGGCAGCTTCTGCTGGTCCCCGAGGTACAGCCCTCTGATCCCCTCTGGTTCCAGAGAAGGGACCCCCAGAGTGGGCAGTGCCTGTAGCCTCAGGCTGGGGAAACCATCCCGGCCCATTCCCTCGCTCCCCAAAGCCCTGAGCTTCAGATGAGGGTTAGCCTCACCCTTTCCCAGCACAGCATGTCCTGGGTCCTACTAGCCCCCACTGGGATCTGTTTTCTTCTACAGTGGGGTCTAACCTTGGCCCACTGCTCAGATCTAACCACAGTCACCCACCTACCCTCCTTTTTTGTTTTTCAGAGAGTCATGCTATGCAGCTCAGGCTGGCCTCTAACTCATGGCAATCCTCCTGCCTCAGCCTCCCAAGTGCTGGAATGACAGGCGTGCTCTAACCACAGTAATTTTTTGCTGGGGCTCCAATCTCAGTATTATTCACAGGCAGCCAAGCCTCAGGCTCTCTGCCACAACCTGACCATGGCCTTTCCCAGCGGTCCTTTCCGTTCACTGCCTTCCTCTGAGATTCAATTTTCACCCCTTCCCACTGGGGTCCAACCTCAGCCCATCCTGCCGGGATCTAAATTTAGAATCAGTCTCAAACTTCTCCCCAAGGACTTCATCTCAGTGGTCCCTGAAGGGGTCAACTTCTCCACCCAAGCTCTCTCTGCTGGGATCAACTGACTTGCTGGTCTCAGCTGAGACCTTGTGCTCACACGGCACATCCTCCACAGCAGTTTCACTCTTGCCATCCCGCTGAGGCCTTGCCCTGTCTCTTTCCTCTGGGGTCAACTGTGGGATCTCACGTCTGTCCTGTCTCCAGGTCTGTCCGCTAACCCTGGATTCCCTCAAGCCCTCCCCTCTCTCAATTCTTCTGAGCAAATTCTATCATCCAACACAGAACCTGGCACACTGCAGGTGCTCAACAATGCTTGCAAACAAAAGAAAAGAAACAGCTGGGAACGCTTTGTTCTGTGGACACAAATAATTGTCATCTGGCCAATATTCATTGGGATGGAGGGGGCTGGGTGGGATCACTTCCTCTGAAAATAGGGGCACGGAGGTACAGAAAGAGGAGTTAGCAGGGTCACAGTGGGGGGCCGTGGGAGAACCCCCCCCAGGGACATCGATCCCCACCAACAGCTGGAGGTGAGCCCCCACGCATCGCCCAGGCCTGCAGAGACTGGGTGGGCCAGTGCTCAGGAGGCTGTGGTCTCAGCAGGCCCCGGACCCACCCTGTGCCCGGGTCCCTGTGACTGCCGTCTCTTGTGCTCCACTTGACGCTGAAGCCGGGTCAGGACCAGCTCAGAGGCCTGGCTCAGGCTGTGCTGCGGGAAACAAAGGAGGAGGGGCCAGACGAGACACGGGGAGGGGCACAGGTTAGACGGACACAGGGGGCTCTGGAGGCGGACACCCCAAGCCAGGAGCTCAGCAGAGGCTGGAGGGCAGAGAGCAGAGCAGTGTGGGACAGGAAGGGGCCCTGAGACAGGGTGGAGGCTGGGCCGCGCGTGAAGGCCTGGACAGATGTCAGCGGAAGGGTGGAGATGGGCCGAACCGAGAGGTTACGCTGCGAGGGGCCTGAGGTTCCCACTGAGGAGGGTGAGAGCACAGACCCCGGGGGTGGGGCGGGGACTGAAGTGGGACCCTAGCAGCAAAGCACAGGCCAACAGAGCAGGAAAGGGACAGATCAAACCTGATGGACAGTCAGACCCTAGCTAGAGGATCTGAGGTTAGACCTCACTGGACAGGGCAGAAAGGAGATGACAGTGAAAAGGCTCAAGACAGTGTAATGAGGGACGAGGGACGAGACAGTTAGATCCTAGTGGGCAGTCCTTCCTCCCAGTCGGACCTGTCTTTCCCACTGTGATTTAACCTGTATGCTTTCTATTATGGTCTAACCTCAGCCCTCTCTACTGGTTCTAACCTCAAGCACTTCCACTGGGGTCTAACCTCAAACCTTTCTCTTTTCCCAAGGCCCCACCACGACCCCTCTTCCGATGATTATAGTGTAGAGAAAGGCCCAAGCGAAGACTAGGGGGTAGCAGGAAAGGTGAAGCCCAGCAAAATCCTAGGTTAGACCACACCAGAAAGGATCCTGGAGTCAGGTCAGATGGGAGGAGGATGCAAGCACAGAACAGGGGTGGGGCATGGGCCACGGTGGAGAGGGTCAGAGGTCAGACGGCAGCAGGTGTAGGAGAAACTGCACAGAAGGGTCTGCGGCTGGCCTTGGAGCATCTGAATGCAGTCACAGACCTCAGCCTGCTGGGGGAGGCTCAGAAGTCAAAGTAGAGCAAAAGGATTGACCTTGATAGAAGTGTTAAGAGGTCAGATCAAAGCAGAAGGACTCTGGGTTAGACTTAGCAAAAAGCTGCAAACTGGCTCAGGAGGAACGGCTGGCAGTCAGACTCCAAGAGAATGGTGAGAAGCATGGTGTAAGCTCAGCACAGCAGTGGGTGTCTGAACCTCAGCTACTTAGGAGGCTGAGGCAGGAAAAGCACAAGTCTGAGACCAGAACGATGAATGGAATTTGAGGAGGCTGAGGGGGGGCCAGGGGTGGGAATAACAGTGACATCTAAATCTTCACAGGCTGGTGCCCCACCCACCCTGGCTGCTGCGAGTGGCCTCTGCCTGGACCCCTTCTGCCCATCTCCAGGCCTGGCTCCCTTGCTTCCTCCCCAACCTCACCAGAGCAGGTGGCAAAGGGCTGCTTGGGATTTCCTGGTTACCTGCAGGATGTGTACCCCCTTCAGGGAGACCACAGCCAGCTCCTGCAGCCCGTCCCCCGTCAGGTCCACGTGTGCCATGGCCAGGAGGGGACTCGAGAAGCTCCGTTGCCACAGCAGGTGGAAGCCACTCTCGGCCTCCGGGTGCCCCAACTCCGGGCCACAGTACTTATAGCAGAGCAGCTCCTGCAGCAGGGAGGCTCAGGGTCACACAGCTGACGGGGGCAGTGCAGGGACATGGGTGTGCATGGCGGCTGCATCCCTCACAGCGCACCTGGCCGTAGGTGGCCACCAGGACTTCTGGCCGTCCATCCAGGTCCACATCAGTGACCAGGCCACACAGGACGCTGTCAAATTGGTCGCTGCCGGGCAGGAGAAGCTGGTCCTCAAGGCCTCGGTTCAGCAGGTCCCTGAGGGATCCCAGCACCATGGGGAGACTGAGGTCAGACTGTAGGGTGATATGAGCCGGGTACCCGTCCTGCTGCCCTTCTCGGGTCTAAATGCAGTGTCCCCCCTGCAGCCTGGGCTTCCTTCTCTCCCGTGTGGATATCCTCATGGTCCCATGCCATTCCCCTTGGGGTTTCCAGGGCCCTGGTCCCCAGTCTGGATGCCTGCACCACCCCCTGAAGGCCGGACCACCTCTACCTCAAGTGGAAAGTACATTGTTCTTTTTGGAGATCCCCTGCCCCAGCCTGAACAGACACCCCGAGGACTGCGGAGAGCACAGCCCCAGGTGGGATGTCTCTGACAGGGACATTTTCTGATGGCTACTCTGGCATCGTGTTGATAGCCTAAGATCCACTGTGCTGGGAGTGTTCACATCACGGGAATGGGCCAATGCTCGGGGCCTGGGTCTTGCACACACAGGGGCAGCAGGGCAGGCACTGCCAGCACATGGGGTCCCTCCTCTCCATGGGCATGGCTAGCTCTGCTTCCACCCTTCCTGCCAAAATCTAGACTTAAATACCTATAGGCCCCTCCTAGGGTCACAAACATCTTTCCCTGCCCACCTCGGACCAACCTCACCCAAAGGGATTTCCCACCCAGAACGACAAGGTTAACCTCGGTGCATAGCTGTTAGCTTAGACCTAGTCTCTCACCGGTACACCACGGCTGGCTCCACCATGCTGGCCACGAGCACGCTGTGCTCCTCTTGCTGGGGCCTGTCCTTGGCCTCTGTAGATAAAATGTGACTGGGGAAGGCACGGGCTTGAGGGGACAGGTTCCAGGTTCCTCCTCAACCCGCTAGTGGGAAAAACGCAGGTTGTACCTCAGGGTAAAGGTCTGAGGTTGTGCCACAACAGGGAGGATTAGGTTAGACCACAGGAGAAGTGACTGCGGTCCAACATGAGAAGGAGAAGCAGCTGTCAGACCACAGTTTAGAAAGTCTGAGGTTAGACTGCGGTCAGACAGCCAAGGGGGAGATCAGAGCTGACACGCCGAGGGTTAGAGCGTAGTGTACGGGCGGGCTGGGGAATAAAGTGCAGGGAGAAATGACAGCTAAAGACAGCGTCGTCTTCCACACAGAGATCAAATCAAGGCGACACCAGTCAGAGACGGGGGAAGAGGAACAACGAAGCCAGAGAGGCAATCAGAGAAGGTCGCTGTGAAGGTCAGACCAGAGCTCAACCCCAGGGCCTGGGACTCACGCTCGGGGGCCGCAAGGCTGAACAGGATCACGCGGGAGATGGGTCCGTCTTGCAGGACTGTCCAGGTCTGCAAAACCTCTGCAGGGACAGCCAGGACTCAGGGCCCCGGCCCCGGCTCTCAGTCCCTGCCTGTCATCCCCAGCTCCAGGCGTGGCCCTCACCTCGGCTCTGCTGGTCCACGTGGGCGACGCGGACGTAACCATTCTGACAGCCAAGGGCTGAGAGACGGCGCGATGTGCCGGGGAGGTTGCGGACGTCCAGCCAGAGGACACTGGCAGGTGGGTGGGTGGACAGACAGATGGACACAACAGAGAACAATGCTGGGTCTCAGCCCCACACTATTGCTTTCTGAGGAGCGTCCACGCCCTCCCTGTAGCCCAGGGACCCTGCAGCCTGATTTCTCTGATCGTAGCCATGGTCCTCTGGCCTCTTTGAAGGCCTCTCCTACCTGCTGCTCAGGTTCGTGAGCTCCGGGAAGAGGTTTTCCACAGGCTGTTCCTCAAACTGGTGCAGCCCCTCATTCTGGGGAAACAAAACCCACCCGGAGCCCCTAGAGTCAGTCAGCCGTCAGCCCCCTGCCCACCCCCGAGCGCCAGCGTGGCGGACCCCGGAGGGTTATGCCCCGCCTCACCTCCTTGTACAGGTGAATGGCCATGTCATTCCCGCTCAGGAGAAACACGGTCTCCAGCTGACCCCCGGCCTGGACCCTGAAAGCAGAGACATTTCGGGTGTGAAAGAACTGGAGTGTGGCTGAGTCCACGTATTAGAAATTTCTTTTGCAGAAATTCTTGCCGGCAAGAACCCCAGCATTCCAGGATTTTGACCCCAGATCCAGATCTAGAACCTCTCAGACTTGAGCTCCCCAGCACCCTGGCTCCTTGAGACGCTGCTGGTGGGACAACTCACAGAACGCAGCAGCGTGGACTCCCAGAGCTGGCCCCATCGTGCTGTGGACATGGCACGCCCCAGCCTCCCACGGGAACCTCAGCGTGTGAGGACCTCTTTAAGCCAGAAACTGGCCTTCTTCAAGTTCTGTTTTGTGTCCTTTGGAAGACTGGAACTTTTGGAAACTGCCATGATGGACATGGGAGACTCAGGGGATCATGGAACATCTGGGACACCAGTGCGTCACGATCTCCAGTTTCAGAACTTTCGTCTGCTAGACCAGAGGTTGGTGATCAAATCCAGTCCACTGCCTGCTTGCCTGCCTTCCTTCCTTCCTTCCTTCCTTCCTTTGGGCGCTGGGGACTAAAACCAGGGTCTGTGCACTGAGCCACACCCCCGCCCTTTTCTAAAAATTAAAAAAAAAAAATTGAGACAGGGTCTCACTAATTGCTAAATTGCCCAGGCTGGGCTTGAAACTTGTGATCTTCCTGGCTCACACTCCCAGACTGCTGAGATTATAGTTACGTATCACCATGCCTGGGTTTGCTATCCACTTTTTTAAGTAAAATTTTTCTTTGAAGCGCTGGGGAAAAAGCCAGGGCCCGGCACATGGTAAGCAAGCATTCTACCACTGAGCTACACCCCAGCCCTTTGTAAATGAAGTTTTACAGGAACACATGCATTTACACAGTGTCAGTGGCTGCCTTCTTGCTGCAATGGCAGGGTTAAGCAGGTGTGGTAGATCTCAAAGCCTAGTATTTAATAATGTTTACTACCTGGCCCTTTATTGAAAGATTTTGCAGTCTTCTCCCCCCAGAAAAAGTTTGCCAACTTTGCCTTGCTAGCACATCAGTTTGTATAAGTCCTGGGGTGGAACCCACATAGTTGGGATTCTAGAACTGCAGGGTTCTAGATAGTCCTTACTCTATCTCTTTGCAGTACAAGGGCAGCAGGACCTTATACAGACTCGCAGAAGACTTTGGCTTCTATAGAATTGTAGAACTTTCAAGTCATGGAGTCTTAGATCGTACAACTCTACAAAACTCAGCAGCTGGGCCTGGTGGTGCACACTTGTAATCCCAGCACTCGGGAGGCTGAGGCAGGAAGATCACTGCCTAGTTTGAGGCCAACCTAGATTACATAACAAAACCCCATCTCAAAGAAACAAAAACAAAAAAGAAAGACCATGCAGCATCCCTGGATCTGGGAATGTCAGAATCTAGAACCTTAGGGTCTGCACATTCCAGATGTCTAGCACACAGGTGTTCAGTGAACTCTCTCAGATTATGCGTTGGAGAGGACAAGATGGTAGTCCCCTGGCTGTCTGGTCCACATTCACTTTAGAAGCACAAGCCTCTAAGAGGGAACAACAGAACCTGGTTGTCATGGGTCAGGGATATAGCTCAGTAGCATAAGCACTTGCCTGGCAAACCTGAGGTCATGAGTTTGATTCCTGGTACCAAAAAAAAAAAAAAAAAAAAAAGGAGAACCTGGTTGCCTATGGCAGGTGTGGTCTCCTATAGCAGCCTCGTCATGCTCCCTACTCTACTGCACTGGGAGCTTCCCACTCTCCCGTTACCTCTCTGACCCCTACAGCCATTCTAGCTTTCAATCCCTGGCCCAGTACGATCACTTTATTTTCTAGATGGGGAAACAGATGCGTGGCGTAAGCACCAGGGTGCCAGGGACACTCACTCTGCGTGGCACAGCTGGAAAGGCGTGAACTGGAGCTCCAGGTTCAGGCAGCTCTCTGCAGAGGGACACAGGTAAATGGGCAGCTGGCACCTGCCAGGCCCGCTTCCACCCTCAGCCCCAGGCCACACTCACGGGCAATGGAGTCCAGGTTGTACTCAGAGCCGGGCTCGTAGTCACAGTAAATGTTAAGGAAAGGGCTGCCCTTGTCCCCTGAATCCTGCGAGAGGAAGGTGGCCTCAGGGGCAGCAGGAGGGGTCTGGGGCAGGCTGATGGGACCCCAGTGTGTAGGGAGGAGGGCCCGGGTCAATAGGGGGTGCCCTCAGTACCTTGATGAACGTGATCCCCACTACCAGGCCTCGCTTTGGGGGTGACTTGTTGAAGGTGTCGATGGAGACAATTTCTGCATCCACTGAAAAGGGACAATTCAAAATTCACGTTTTGGGGCCTCTGGTACCCCACATGGTGACTTCTGATCACTGATCACCATCACCATGACCTGTGACTAGTGGCTGCTGGGATTCCCCCTCCCCCCACCTTTTTCTGTGGTACTGGGAATTGAACTCAGGGCCTTTGCACTGAGCTACATTCCCAAACTTTTTATTTATTTGTTTATTTATTTTTGGTCCTTTTGAGACAAGGTCTCGCTATGCAGTTCAGGCTGGCCTTGAGCTCACTATGCAGCCCAGGCTGGTCTTGAACTCGCAAGGATCCTCCTGTCTCAGCCTCCCGAGTACTGGGATTACAGGCGTGGCCACACACGTCTTTTTTTTTTGTAATGGGAATTGAACTCGGGAGCTCGCCGCTTGCCAGGCAGGCGCTGTGCCACTGAGCATATCCCCAATCCCCTTTATGTCTTATTTTGAGACAGGATCTTGTGAAGCTACTAGGTTGCCCAGGATGTCCTCAAACTTGCGATCCTCCTGCCTTAGCGTCCTAAGCAGCTGAGATTACAGGTGTGCACCACAACACGCTACACTGACCTCTATGCCTCAGGAATCCTCAACTCTGAGCACTTTCAGGCCTCTGTTATTCCTGTCCTGACCCCAATGACTATTAGCTTTGCCTCTGTTTAATCTCTCAGTCCCAATCTCCCATCATCGTGATTAGGTTCCAACACGTCCTCATAGGCCTCAACACCTCATTCCCTGATCCAACCCCCACCCCCGGCTCCACGGCACCACGCACCGGGGATGTAGTTGAACTGCAGCTCCTTGGCCACCAGCCGGATTTTCTGCCGGAGGTCTTGGTAGCGGAAGCCGAGCACTTTGCCTTTAAGAGTGGCGGCCAGCAGCTCCCCGCGCCCATCGGCGCCGCCTGCTAGGCCGTACACATTGCTCTGCGACGAGAAGCGTGTGAAGCTGTCCTCGCGCAGAGGACAAGGCCCCACGGCCACGGCCGCCTCTCCCATCACGTCCCTCCGCAGGTCGTGCTGTGACCCCAACTTCAGAAATGATCTGAACCATCGAGGGCCCTCCAAACGCGCAGACTGATGACGTAAAGAAGCAGCAGTCACTGCCCTCTAACAACATGGCGCCCAGCCCGCCCATTTAATTTTGTCCCATTGCGCCTGCGTGCTCCTCCCCAGCGGGGAGCCAAGGAAAGAGGCCGCCAGGAGTGCGACCAGAGATGGGAAGTCATGGCCCCCACGTAGGCTGTGCGGAAGGCAGGTTAGTCACAAAAATAGTGCCCTTATATTCCCAGAAATTACTCTTAAGCGTGTTCCATCTAATAGTTTATTGAAAACACACATAGGCCTAGTGGTAGGTATCTTACCCACTTTACAGATGAATTAAGGTGCAGAGGTAAAGTAAGTTACCTAAGGACACCAGCTGCAAGAAGCAATCGATATGGAAACCCAAGACGGTAGCTCTATGGTTCATTATTTTCATGACATCACCTTCCAAAGTGGGAAAGATCCGACGTGGCAGATGACCACCTCCTTCACTGCGCCCTCCCTGTGTGGCGAGTCACGCTGGCTCCGGCTCGATTCCTGAACGATCACCCTGCTGGGGCCTGCTGTTACTCCCCCTGCTCACTTACTGGGCTTTGCCTGATGCCACATCAGTCACAAATTCTCACAGAATCCTTGCCAAGAGCTCTAGAGATATATGCCCCACTTGACAGGGTGAAGTGGGGACTCAGACGGTACCACAGTGAGTGCAGGTGACCGGCTATAAAGCTGGCACTTCTCCCCATGACCCTCCAGGAGGTCGTGTGTGTGCTTCCTGGGCCCTGGCCCCTACCCACCTTGGGTAACATCACTGCCCCTCCCTGCAAGGAGAGGGCACACCATTGTTGCCTGCCAATTCCAAGGGATCAACTGGCTGGTGACCAATCCCAGGTCACTGAGGCTTCACTGAGCTGAAATCAGCCATTACCAACTGATGGGGGGCCAGAGGGACAGCAGAGTGGGCAGGGCTCCTGGTTGGGCCTTCCTAGGGATGGGAACTTCTCACAGGCTCCCGTGCTGGAAGCAGCGCGCTCAAGAGCCCCTCCCCTGACATCCCAGCCTGCTGTGACACTGGTTCCTCCAGCCAAGACACCCTCAGGGAAGGCACCCAGCCCAGGGAGTGTGAGTACCCAGCTGCCCACCTCTCAGGAAACACAAGGGTGATATGGCTGAAGCGGCCAGTTCTTGCCCACTTTCGCCAGGCAAAGGGCTCCTGTTGGTTCATCCTACCTCTCCCACCCACTAGGCCTCATACTCTGCCCACCAAAGCTGCCTCCTCTCCAGATGACAGATGGGACAACTGTCACTGGGGCGCTCAGCCTGCCTGCCAGGGTAGCATGGAAGAGGGAGAGGTGGCACGGGCCTCTTCCGGCCCTCCCCTCCTAACAGTGCTGCTGGGGCTGCAGGCTGCCCTCCAGGGGCTCAGGATCCTGAAGAATCTACAGGGGCCTTGTATCTCCACCCAGCCATGCCCAGGCCTCTTTGTCCTGAGGACGAGCCCGCCCGGGAGCAGAGGCGAGGAGGACTCACGAGGAGAGACTCATGCAAAGGTGGCAACTTTTATTTTCCTTCTTGGGGCATCTGGAGCTTCCTGGAGCTTCTGGCCTCCAGGCCTCCAGACCAAACCTCCAGCACAAGGGAGGAGCAGCCCAGGGCGGGTCTGGAGAAACCTTCTGGGCACCAGGTCTGTGCTCTAACCTGAGCCTGGGGCTGCAGGAGGCTGGGGTGCAGGGGTGGCCACCCCTGCTGATGAGAGGTCTCAGTGGCTACTTGTGCTTAGAGCTCTGCCAGGGGCCAAAGTAGGGGCAGAAAACAGCCATGAGACCCAGTTGGGCAGGCACTGGGGACTTGTGCTGACCCTTCGCTCCTAGCAGCGTTCATACAGGTCTGTATCGGACTCCTACAGCTGATTTGGGGGGTGGAGGACACCATTAGGGGCTTAAATAGACAGGCAGAGGCGAGGGTTGTAGCAAGAGCAGAGGTGACTGGCCAGTGGCTCGGCCTCTAGCACCGAGGTGCTGCTGAGCTGCGCCACTGCCCTGGTAGCCCATGGGATTCCCCGGGTCGGAAAGGAGGGTCTCAGGCAGGCTCAGCACCCTCTCTGCTGCACACACCCGACGGGCCAGGAGTGGTGGGCGACAGCCTAGCGCAGGTCCTCCTCATCGCCCTGGATGGTCTTCTTGATGCGCAGCAGCATGGTGGTGAGCCACTGGTCCAGCCGGGAGATGGAGTCATACTCCTTCACCTGCCGGCACCGTGGAGGGCATCGGACCCAGCCTCAGCCCCACAGGCCCACCCCCAGCAACTGAGGTTCCTGGTCCCTGTCTCCCTGGGTCTCTGAGCAGGAGCTTGGGGACACCAGTGAGGAAGCTGCCCTTTGTGTCCTTACTACCAGGGGCCCAACATTTCCTCTGGGGAAAAGTGTAGTTTAAAAAAGAAAGAAAAAGTGCAGCTCCCTTGTTTGAGGGCGATTCGGAGGCCTGGAGGTGGGACCCGGCCAGGCCCTCATGCCCACCTCCCACAAGCCCTGCTGCCCTGGGCCGCTGGGCTGTGACAGAGGCCTGGAGGCCAGGAAGAGACTCTGGAGAACTGCACTGCACCCTGAGCTGGATACCGCTGGGTTCCAGAATGTTCACAACACAGGCAGGAACGGGAGAGAGGGCCACACTGTTGGGGTGGGTGGGGTGGGCGCTCCCTGGGGAGAGCAGAAGTCCGTGGCTTCTTTCTTCCTCTCCCCTCCCTGCTGCTCCTCCTGGGGCACCCACAACACCCAACCTGAGCCAGCCCCTTGCTTGAACGCTCCATGAGCCTTCTGGGGCCACTCTTGGGTCTTCTGTGGTGGGTGGCTGACGAAAGGCAATCACAGCCAGAGCCCAGAGGCCAGAGATGAAAAACAAGGACAAAGCTGGAGGGAGGACCCGAGAGGGGAGCCTGCCCCAGGGACCCAGCCGCCTGCCGCGGCCACTCACGGATTCTGTGTAGCTGTCCACATTCTGCTCCTCATGGGCTTCTAACAACTTCTGTGAGCAAAGAGCATGGGGAGTAAGGGCCGGGAGTCAGAGGCCGGGTCTGGGTCACAGCCAAGGGCTGAGCAGGAACGGGGGCTCCCACAGGGACAGAAAAGGGCTGTGTGTCGGCATCCCACGAGACCCATAGGTGCCAACCCCAGCCCCCCAGCCCTGTGCCCAGCGCCACCACTGGATCTGCCATTCTCTTGCACATCAGGGAGACAGAAGTAGCAGACAAAGGAAGACGCAAGCCCTGGGGAGCCGTGGGACAATCCTGCAGGCCAGGCACCCCCCGCCGGCCACCTGCTCCATGCTGGGGTCAGGCAGGTGTGTCATTTCGCCCCTCTGCTCACTAAGTCCCCTGCTCACTTTCATCAGCTTGCACTCCCGGGAATCAGAGAAGGCTGGGAACAGCTCCTCGTACTTCTGGACAGCAAGCTGGGCAGGGGGAGGGAAGGGAGGAAAAGCTAGTGAAGGGGCCACCAGAGACAGCCACCTGGCTGCAGGCCCCGGGGAGGGGGCTGGCAGCCCTGGGTCAGTGCTCCGCCCTCCTCCCCAACCACCCTCCACTGTCACCTGGCGCTGTGCCTGGCGGCACCCAGCTGGCTACAGAGATGGCTGCGGGGAGGGAGGGGGTTTCCTGGGCAGGTGCCAAGCACCTCCCTGCCCGTCTGTGCTAGGGAAGTGGACAAAGAGGCATATCTATGTGCCAGGCCAAGGGCTGGGCCCTGCACACACTCAACCCTCACAAGGACCTGAGGGGCTAGAACCACAGTGAGCCCTTTTGAAGGTAGGGAAACAGCCCCAGAGAGGACACAGGTGACTGGTGGGTACAAAACCCCAGCTCCGGGACGGGGGCAGCTCAACAGGAGAGCAGGGCTGAGCACAGACCGGACCCAGGCTCCAACTGCAGCACCACGTCTGCCCCAGTTTTAATGTCCCCAAGCTCACAGGTACCTTCTGCTGTCCAGAGAGGAACAGGGTGGCAGACGGGAGGGTGCCCTGGGCCGTGCAGAGCCCCTGGGGTCTGGGTAGGGAATGCTGAGAGACGAGCAGACTCGAGGGCACCTCCCCCACCACGTCCCAAGCATGGGGATGGATTCAGCCTAGGTCACGGTCACAGCCACGCCCTAAGGCCCCAGGGTCTGGAACACTAGGCTGCACTTCCCTAGCCAAGCAGCCTCAGCAAGGAACTCAGCCTCTGTCTCCATCTGCAAGATGGGCCAGCACTGGTGCTGCCTTCATGGGATAATGGGTTAAAAACTGCAGAAGGAAGGGGACTGGCACCGAGTCCACCAGGCGCTGGGAACTCAGAAGTCCCTAGGGCCTGGCAGGGACACCAGGGTGGAATCCCACGGTGACAGCAAGGGCTTCTGGTCCAGAGGCCAGCAGGCGGGGCTGCGTGGAGGAGGGGGGGCAGGCCCTCCTGGCTGCAAGAAGGACCTGGTGGCTAGAGGGATCCCCGGGCTTACCTTGGCGTTGAGCGAGTCGATGCAGAAGTGGCAGAGTGCTGCCTTAAAGAAGTAGTCCTTGGCGCTGTATTTGAGCAAGGGGCTGTCCATGGCGGTGGTCCCCACCTGTGGCCGTGCAGAGGTGGCACTGTGAGCTCCAGACTACAAGTACCCCGAGGGCCAAGTGGAAGGTGGGTCTGTACCCTGGGGCGAGGCTGGGACAGTAAGCCAGGGAGCAGCCCAGGTGGGAGGCCTGGAGCACGAGTGACCAGGGCCAGGTCCACGTGGGAAGATGCCAGGTGTCCGTGGGCCTCCTGAGAAGGCGGGGAGGCGGCACCTTGCTGCCAGGCCCCACAGGAGGCTGATACGCAGTGGGCAGAGGGGTGGCAGCTGAGAGAACATGGGAGGCGGCATCGCCCTGCTCCCTCAGGCCAGCTGGTGCCTTTCTCACGGCCACAGCCCTCCCCGCCCCCTCAGCAGAGGCGAATCTGTGTGACGCTCCCTGCCTCCTGAGGAGCAAGAGGAACCCTCCTCCGCCCCCCAGGGTTTTGCAAGACTGCCCTGCTCTGGAGCCTCAGGACAGCCCTTGGGAGAGGGTAGTGACGGCACACGGGGTGAGCGGAGACAGCCATCAGCCTGGTGGGCAGGAGGTGAGGGCCACATGTGGGGAGCAGGGATGGGCAGGAGAGGCAAGTACATGGGGCACAGGGCCCGTGCCCACCTGCTCGTAGATGTCGATGGCCTTCTGGTACTGCTCCAGCTGTGCAGCATAGCCGGCCACCTTCAGCAGGCACTTGTTGGCTGAGCTGTAGAAGGAGGGGCATGAGGGGAGGTGGTGGCGGGTCCTGCATCATGGAGGGGTGGGCACGGGGCAGGGCTACCTGTTGGACTCCTCGCCTTTGTAGTAGTCTGCGGACTGCTCGTAGTGGGCAATGGCCTGGGGAGACACGAGGTGTGAACTGGACGCTGTGCAGCCTTCACCCTCAGCTGCCCCTCCTGGGACACAGCTGGGCCCAGGCTCTGCCGGCACCAGGGGTGGGCAGCCAGGTGGAAGCCCCGGTCCCAGCCATTGCCCACTCACCTTTTCAATGTCCACCAGCTCTGTCTCGTAGATCTCGGCGATGGAGATGTGGTGTTTGGCTGCAATTGTGAATCGGCCCTGGGGGACACGAGGCAGGGCTGTGACTCTCCCTGCCCACGGCTCCCCTCAGCTCCTGCCTCATCACAGGCGAATGAGGTCTGCAGAATGGGCATGGCGACTGCCACCAGGGCGGCACCGCATGAGCCACCTCAGCCAGCCCCCAGTGCCTCGGGGCCTGTTTGCACCATCTGCAAGGCAGGGCCGCATGAGGTGTGTGCAGGGAGGGGGGGTAGGGGGGAGCCTGGCCCAGAGAGGCAGAGGGACTGGCCCAGAGGCACTGGGTGAAAGGCTTTGTGAAACCAGGACCGAGGGTTTCTTCGAGTCCCCACTTTCCCGGTGGCCATGGAGCCCGCTTTCCACAGCTCAGTGCCTGTCCCGAAGCCTCTCCTGCCATGTGCTCTAAAGGGCCCTCCAGGCCTAACACACCCGGCACGCTCCACTGGCCTCTACTCCACTGCTCATTCCTTGCCAAGGGCAGTGGAGAGAGCAAGTCCTGTGTCTAGCCAGACCTAGTTCTGGGTCCCAGAAACTCCTGCTTGCAGGCCTGTGTCCCTGCCCTGGGCAAGCCAGGCCCCTTGAATTCTTCCACTCAAACATCCCACGGGCTCACAGGAGCTGACTGCCACAGAGCAGGAAGAGTCAACTGCCCATAGCACTTGGCTCACAGTGACCCTGCTACCTCTTAGGTCAATTACTGCAGTACCGCTTGTTCTGAACACAGCATAAGGGCGGGGACCTATGCTGCCGTAAGGATGGGGCTGATAGGGGGCCCACAGCAGGAGCTTCCCACCAGCCTGGAGTGGAGCAGCCTGGCCTTCTGTAACAGAAGGCTATCTCCTGGTAGAATTTTAGGGAAGATGGACAAGGGGCAGTGTGGCTGCAGCGCACACACACACTCTCCAGAACTGTAACTCCCACGTACAGAAAGTACGGTGGCCCAGGATGGTGAAGCCAGGGCAGGAGGGATGGGCCATAAGCCCAGTTTAGGTGGCCAAATTCTCCTGGGGTCCCACTACCCCACCTGCTTTGCCACAGAACAAGAATCTTAGTGGGGTGCAAAGGCGAGGGATGCTAATGGGACCCCTTACCATGTCCGTGTAGATCTCAATGGCTCTCATCAAACAGTTGATGGCCTCTGGGAAGACAAAAGAGGAAGCGAGGAGGAGAAACGAGAGGGAAGGAGAGGTGGCAGGTGCAGGGCTGCCAGGCCTGTGCCCTCACCCTGGGGGCTGGACGAAAGTGGAGGAGCCCCAAGCACAGGAAACCTGTTCTGGCAGATTTTCTCTCAACAGCGGGACCTGCTGGTAACATCTTCATGGGGAGCCCTTCTCTCTGGGCTGCCACTGTGCCACCAGCTTCCGGCAGCTATGGGGATAGGGCATGGCCAGCACAGACAGCCAGGCTGCCACAGGCATTCTGGGTCACCTGGCAAGGGTCAAGTGAGGCCATCCTGGGGGCAGCAGGGACCCCAGCCTCTCCTGGATGTGGCCACCATCACTACAGACCTCTTGAGCAGATTCTGGCCCACACCAGTGCCCTGGACCTTCAGCATGGGAGGAGGGTGCACATCCTGCCCTGCCCTCTGCAGGTGGCTGGTACAGTCCTCTGTTCTCAGTGCTACCCGCCCTGCCCCTGCCACCCACCAGCTCCTCAAATCACAGGGTTCACGAAAAAGCACCCCAAGATGGTGCTGAGAGGAGGAACTGGCTACCTTTGTTGTGCTATCTCTTGCAGGATTCTCACTTTGGGAAAGGCTTCCTTTTTTCGACAAGTTATTTGGAGAGAAAAGCATGAGTGGGCGGCAATTTCTAGCAGATAGAAATGAGCTCTTGGTGGATTTTTAAAAAATACCATTTTAATGAATTTCAGAAGAAGGCTGTTGGGGAGGGAGGGCAAGCAGGGCAGAGGGCCAGGGCAGGCCACAGGGCTTTCCTCAGTTCCTGGATGCCCCTGGAGGGCAGCTTTGGCACTGGGAAGCAGATGCCTGGCACCTGCTCACAGTAGGCTCCTGGACGAGCACCAACAGCAAACTCACTCTCAGGAAGACACCTGAACAGAGGCTCTAAGCTAGGCCCATGGCTGGGCCTTTGGGAGTACCTAAGTGTCCCTAAATGTACATGCACAAAGTGGGGTCTGAGTGCTGCTCTGGAGTCTGTTAATTCCATCTGATCTGAAAAGCCTATGGGGCCCAAAGAAGACACCAAGAACATACACCATGCAGTATGGCTCTGGACTTTTGGCTGGGATCCTGAGGCAGTAGGAAGAAAAGAACGGGTGCCAGGTGTGGTGGCACACACATGTAATCCCAGCACGCAGGAGGACCACCGTGACTTTGAGGCCAGCCTGGGCTACAAAGTGATTTCAAGTCCAGCCTAAACTGCATAGTGAGGCCCTGTCTCAAAAAGACAAAAGGTGTGTGTGTGCGGGGGTAAGGCAGACGTGGTGCAAATGGAGAGGAAATGTCAACAAAATGGGAGTCCAGAACAGTGTTATTCACGCACACGCATGCGAGCTCTGTGACCGAGCAGGTCCAGAAGTGAAGGGCACTCAGCAGCCAGCCAGGCTGATTCAGGGGAGGAGGAGGAGAAGCAGCCCCACCGGGGCCCAACCACTCATGTGCTCCCTGTCCCGGCCCTCTGTGCGCCAAGGCGGCAGCGGCTGAGCCCCAGGGAGAGCAGCAGCTGCCCCCTGCCTGCCAGCAAGGGCACTGTCAGGAGCAGCCCCTGCAGCAGCAGCAGGGGAGGAGCGCAGATTTATAGGGCGAAGGCTCCTTTGTGCCAGCTCCATGCTCTGGGAACAGCTGTTCTGGAAAGTGGCAGGCGGCCAGCTGACACCCTAGCCAGCTCCAGGACAAGCTCCTGACACTCACTGCCACTGGGCTTATCAGGTCAACAGGCTCTGGGCACCTGCAGTCCGTCCCCGCCCTCCTCTGCTGAGAGCTCTCCAGCCTGAGCCCAGGGAGGTGCAGGGCCCAGGCCATCACTCCTACCCCCAGAGTGCGCCCAGCTGCCTCTGCACCCAGCTGCAGCCTTCCTGTCACAGCTGGGACTCAGCCCTCTCCTACTCCTCGATGGAACAGGGACAAGTCACAGACCTGAGCCAGGAAGTGGGGCGTGTTAGAAGACACGAGTGTCTAGTATACAGTAGGCCCCCAGCAAGTGACAGCAAGTGTGGGGCAGGACCACTCCCTGCCCAGGCTCACATGCACATCTGTGTGCCAGGCCCTAGAGACGAGGTTGTCCAGGTAAGGGGCCTCCTGGCTGGAGCAGCTGACAATAGTGAGGACAATGAGGAAACAGTGGCAGGACAGGCATCACTGGCCAGCACCCCCTCTGCAAAAGGCAAGGGCAGCAGTGGCATGGAGACCCGACCCACAGGAGACAGAGACCCCAGAGGACATGTGGCTGGAGGAGGCTGTCCACACGGGAGGAGGCCAGCAAGGAAGACCCCAGGTAGGGGAAACTGGGCAGGCGAAGCTCCACATGGGCCCCCCCGCCTTTACAAGGCATTAGGCTGAGGGAGTGAGGACTGCACCTCACTGCACCCTCAGCACAGAGGGGCCCGGTGCCATGCTGGGAGTCTGCGCATGGGCTCGTGGTAAGGCTGTGTTTTAACACAGGACAGACAGAGGCTCAAGAGAGGAAGTGACTCCTCACAGACAATATACAACTGTTGCCCCTCCCTGTTTGCCTTGCCTGGCTCCAGACACAAAGCAGCTGTCACCTCTATGCAAATGTGTTCACACTTGGACCGGTCACACCCTGAATAGCTGTCACTAAGGAGGGCACCTGGAGTCCCAGGGCTAGACATGGCCAGGCTCTTTGCTCAGAGCTGTGTCCTCCCCCTCCCAGAGAGGCCCCCAGCCAAGTTCTTAGTGACCAAACGGGCAGCCTCAAGGCCCTCCCATTGCTCTGAGCCTCCTCCACCATACTCTGTGCCACACTCCATGCTTCTAGGGCCACCGTAAGCCATGCCTGACCCAGGCCCATCCTGCACTCTCACGTCAAGGGCAGGGGTCAGGGCAACCACACCACACCAGGCCAGTCTGCAGGAAGAGCACAGGGTGCACACATGCCAGGCAGCCTGGCAGCTGCCACCCCAGAAACAAGTCTTCCCAGTCACCCTGGATGGGGCAGCAGCTGAGCGTCACAGATGCTAGGCAGCGCCAGGCCAACCAGTTCCCCAGGGAGCCAAGGGGAAGGCTGTGCACAGGACATGAGACTCCTAGGGTGACTCTACCCGAGAACACATCCAGGGTCACCCTGGGTCATCAAGTCACCCAAGAGGCCTGCTGTGACCCACCTGTCACAGGGCCTTTGGGGCCTCTCTGGCTCAAGCCCCAGCACATGATCACTTGGGCCCACACCTATGGGATGCCAGCTAAGTAGTAATCTGCAGACAGGACATGGTGGAGATCTGACTATGCCGACAGTGTTTCTGGGGCTACAGAGAAACCTGTGCTCTGCTGCAAAACAGCCTCTCCTGGCAAGGACTGGCCTTTATTCCAAGATAAATACCTCCTTTAAAAAGAATGCTCAGCTGTTCTCCACTCTGAGATGACAGTGACATGAGGTGGTCATGTAAAGCATGTTCTTATTTGCTAAAATTAAAAGTCAGAACCTGTGTCTGGCCCTAAGATTTTAAAAAACAAAATTCTCAAGCTTAGGGATGTAGCTCAGTGGCAGAGCACAGGCTCAGCATGGAAAGGGCCTAGACTCCATTCCCAGCACCACACAGAACAATCAACCAAGCAGTCAAGCAAGCCAAGTCCCCACCCCATAAAACCCCGCTGTCTGATGGCCTCAGGCTGGGCTTCTGCCTAGGGTGAGCCTGGTGGACAGATCATCTTCTAAATGCAGCTCTGTCCCTGCATGCTCTCATTTAAGGAACTTTGTTCTCTGGCAACTGGATCTGAGGCTCTGTTCTCACTGATTTCTCCCCAGGGTATAGGGAAGCCAGGTTAGGATAATTTCCGCTCCTTTTTCAGCAGTGACTCCTACCTGGCTGGTCTCGGAACGCCCCCGCTCCCTTCTGCATGTTAATTCTGACAACAGAACAGCTTTGCCTCACGCCCTGGCAGGCGGAGGGTCTGAAATGTAACTCCCACTCCCAAATGCTCCAGGTGGGGAGGGGAGCGACCGGCTGCGCATCCCCAGGAGCGAGGCAGGGCTGCAGCAGGACAGAGTGCCAGCTGCAGGAGTGCAGCCAGCTCTCAAGTTCAGGCTCTCTGTGCCTTCAGCCTATCACATGTCGGCTACGGGAAAAACCCACAGCCTGGCGGACACCTGAGGACTCTTGAGACTGCTCAGCTGTACTGGTGGTCAGTGTGCAGCCCCGGGGGATCAGCTCACCCTGGGGATCAGCTTTCTTGAAGGCGTTACCGGCGTCCACAAAGCAGGTGGCTGCGTCATGCTTGCTCTGGAGCTGCAGGTGCAGTTGGGCAGCCTGGCAGAAAGCGTTCCCTGCAGCTGGAAGAGAAAAGAGCGGCCTAGCTTCAGGGGCTGCACACAGACACTGCCCAGGAGGTGGCTTGGGTTCTCAAGAACATGGAAGGAGGCGCAGGGAGAAGTCGGGACTGGCCCAGGCGAACCAGCCCAGGGAGACCCGGACCTGGAGTCCCAGGGTGAACCTATGTATGTCCTTTGTCCTGGCTTTGCCAACATCTCCACAGCCACCACTTGTAAAGGTCCTGGGACAAAGCAGGCAGAGCCGAGAGCCGCAGAGGACATGAAACCAAGGTGAGGAGGCTCCAGCACCCAACGGCTTGGCTGTCCTCTCCACTAAGGGCAAGGTGGAGGCTGTACTGCTGGGGCCAGGCTCAGAGGGCCCAGGCAGAGGGCACACAGGGTTGTTACCTAACCCTGTCTGCTTGCTGCCCTTCCCCAGCCCTACTTCTTGCCCCCAACTCCCCAGTGCTTCCCTGCCAAGTCCTCAGGCACTGTGCGTCCAGCGCTCTGCACAGCGGGCAGAGCACGACGCTAACCGTGAGGCATACTGGGGGCTGGGGCCCCGATCCAGAGGGGAAACAGCTTGTGGACCGCAAAGCTCCTGTACATGCAGAAAAGTGCCTACCTGCCCTGAGCTCATTTGCACACAGTCACTTTCTGTGGGTCCCAAGCCATTCTGTCCAGATTTCTCCTAAACCAGCTTTGGGAGGCATCAGGGCCTCCCCTCTCTGGGGCTTCACTGTGATCTCATTGAGAGCTCCAAATCTAGGGCTGGGGATATAGCTCAGCAGAATAAGCGCCTGCCTGGCAAGCGCAGGGTCCTGAGTTCAATCCCCAGTACCGCAAACAAAAGAGAGCTCCAAATCTGAGCCCTAAATTTCAAAAAACAGGGATGCTAACTGGGAGAAAGTGGCCCAGGACTTGTGTCGGAATTGTTGAAGGGGGAATGGTAACACATTTTAGGGGAAAAGCAACACGTATGTGGTTGAAAAATAGGCATGCCTTTCCTCAAGGCCCTTTATCAGCTCAAGAGTGTGGACATACACAGCAGTTGGCCACATGCACAGTGCGCTTTGTAGAATGTCAGGGGAAGTTCTAATCCTCTGGAAACCGGCTGATGTTCTCAGGTCACGGTGAAGGCCGAGGCACCCTGCCCCTCTGCATCCCACCTCCAAGGCCCCATCCCTGCATTCATCCCTTCTTCTTCTCCAAGAAGCTCCCCCTGGGTTCCCAAACTGTCTCCCGCTCTGCTTCCTTCGTCCAATCTTGCTGACGTTGGAAGCTACATTATGAAGTCAGCACTAACTGGGCTTAGTGCGCTGGAACCCGATAGCTCTCCTTGGGCCGTGGGCTCCTCCAAGCAGACCCTCATGTGCAGCCCTCAAGGAGCCAGCTGCCCCATCAGACAAAAGCGCCTCAGCACTGGGAGCAGATTCTAACTGTTTCTGAATCCTGGCCGTGCTGCCTACTTGTCATGGTAGCCTGTGTAAGGTGCTGAGCCAAGCCTTAGCTCCTTAGTCTGGGTTTTTTTGAGGCAAGGTCTCACTATGTTGTGCAGGCTGGCTTCAAACTCACCGTGATCCTCCTGCCTCAGCCTCAGTCTGTAAAATGAGGGCATTAATGGTAACCCCAGGGGAGCTGGGATGAGTCCATTAAATTACACATGATGGGCACTTAGTAGAGCACCCCATAAATGCTGGGTGTCATTAATGTTATTACTGGGAGCGCTTACATGTTCCCCTAGCCCAGAACTTGGACTCTGATGGAAGCAAGACAGAATTGTTTCCAGGAAACCCAAATTTCTCAGGGAGAAATCTCTCAAAGAGCTCATCCGTATGGGTCTATCGGGACTCCACGGCATCACCTCTATGCTTTCTATCCTCCCTTGATCTCCACCGATCCACCTGCACCACAGGGCTCAGGTGCCCACTGGGAGCGGGTGGTGGGCCCGCAGTTAGCCCTTGGTTAGGCTGTGGAGGGGAAGCTGAGGGGGAGGGGAGAAAGCGCTGTGGCTGACAGCACATACCACTCCAGTTTTTGGCCATTTTGAACATGTTTGCTGCTCTGGCGTACATTTCACATGCTTCTTCTACTTTGGATGAGCCTCTGAGGAAAAATAAAAAGAAAATAGGTAAGGAGATTATTTTGTCTGGCATCAAAAAGAGGCACATTCTGCCCTGGTGACAGTGGAGATGTGTTCCCCCCCGTTACACCCTCCCACCACAACCTGCAAAGCCGCCTCCCCCAGCCGTGTGAGCCGCCCTTAGCCCTGCACACTAGGGCACAATCTGCACAGGAAGCTTGGCTGTGGTGCCCTCCCTGAAGGTGCACTGGGGTGGCCACTCGCTTTCAGTGGGGCTCCTGACCTCCACATGCAGCCCCCAACAGCCTCCTGCACAACCTGCCCAGGCATCAGGGTAACTAGGGGGTGTCAGGCACTCTGCCAGCACCTCTGCCCAGAGCCTGCAGAGCATTCTGGGGCATTTGCCCGGCTGTGGACACCCTGCGGCTTCCCCGAGGCCTTGACTACGGCCACTCCTCTGAGTCCTGGGCTGCCTTTACCCACTGGGAGCCCGACAGCACAGCACAGCCACACGCAGACGTTCTAGTGTACAGTGTAAATGTAAAAGGCTCTCATTTGTGTGCCAAAAAAGGGGAAAATAGAGGGTGAAAAGAATAGAAACATAGATGTTTATATAAATACAGGGTATTTCTAGACAAACATAAAAAGCTAGTGACAGCGCTGTTCCCCAAGGTAAAGTTCACAGCACTGGGCCAGGTGTGGGAGGCACATTTACTCACCGCACGCCTTCCTGGTGCTGTCTAATTGTTTTTACCATCTGTACATTTTAACTACTCAAGGAAAAAGTGTATTTTAATATTAGTCTTTATTTTTCACCCTGTAGTCTCACACTGAATTACATTTCTAGCAATTTATCCTATGAAATGAATCAGAAAAATTACAAGGATAAAAAAAAAGAATGCCAGCGTGGTGGTGCACACCTGTAATCCCAGCACTCCGGAGGTTGAGGCAGGAGGATTGTTGTGAGTTCAAGACCAGCCTGGGCTACAAAATGAGCTCAAGGCCAGCCTGAACTGCATAGTGAGAGCGAGAGCCCATCTCAAAAAGATAAAAAACAAACAAACAAACAAACAAAAGGATATTTGGCACAGCATTACTTAAAAGGCAAAGCAACCCTCAAAGAACTGTGCAGTAGCGAGCTCCCTGAGAGAAAAACAAGGGTATTATTATTTGTTAACATTTTTGTGGGGCTGTGGGTGGAATCCAGGGCCTCGTGTGTGCTAGGAAAATGCTCTACCACTGAGTTGCACCTCCAGCCACAGGGGCACCTGTGTTTATGTAAAATAAAAGGAACTCTCTTTGTGCAGCTTTACCCTCCTTTCTCAACCTCCAAGCAGCACATAACAACTTCTTCCTTTACTAGCGGCTTACCCCAAAGTCCCTACTGTGTCCTCCATCCACTCCACCCCAAATCCAACCAGGCCGAGGCCTTCAAGTCTGTGGTCTGTGTAACTATTCCAAGTCCTATCACCCATATAACTAGGACAGTAAAATTCACTCAGGAGTACCACCAATTTCTTCCCACAATGACATAACAGCTCTGTTATTTCTTTAAAAAGGGAAAAGGGAGCCAGGCGTGGTGGTGTGCATCTGTCATCCCAGCACTCTGGAGGCTGAGGCAGGAGGGCTGCCATGAGTTCAAGGCAGCCTGGGCTACATAGTACAGTGAGACTCTGTCTCAAAAAAAAAAAAAAAGAAAAAAAAAAAAAGGAAAAGGAAAAAAGGGGATGCTTCCCAACTCTGAAGCTACATGTACCATCTTCACTTCCCCACCGTTCATGCATGTCAGCTGGCCAGTACTTCCCCAGCCACCTGTCCACACCAGCCACAGCTGTGCAGTCCACACTGCACTGTGGGTGTAGCCCACTTGTGGAGATGGGGAGGCCTGGTAGGCCTGGAATCAGGCACTGCCGTATGGGGGGGTACTCCCTGATATCCCCAGTCCCCCCACTTTAAATTTTAGTGTCAGACAGGACCTTACCAAGTTGCCCAGGCAGCCTGGAATGAACAACCCTCCTGCCCCCACTTCCCATGTACTTGGGGTTTGGGGGGCCCAGATGACTCAGCTGCCTGGGCGAGTCCAGCAGGGAGAAGCTGAGGCTGCCAGCCAGCAAAGCTGAGGCGGGGGCCGGCGGGCCGGCAGGGGCTAGACTCCCTGCTCCCGAGTTCGAATCAAACCAACTAGGTAGGGTACATCCTCAGAAGCAGTCTACCCTCTGCTGTCCCCAGGAAGTGGCATTGAGCCCTGTGCTCCTCCATGCTCACCCACAAGCTTGCCCTAGGCGGCCAACAGACTTCTTCAGGGCTCTTCCTGGCTGTGGAGAGGTGAGGAACATTCCTAAGTTTCTGGCAGAGGGGAATTCTGGCAGAATAGAATTCAAAACACCTCAGGAGGCCCTGTTCCCTCCAAAATGCTCTCTTCGTCTGCAGTGGTGGGGATGGAACTGCACATGCTGGGCTAGCACTCTACCACTGAGCTCCTGGAATGTGCTCTTCAAGGGACATGTTTGGATTTTCATCACGGGTCTGCCCACCTGACACCCCAGCCCGCCCTTGCCCTCTCTGTCCTGTGCAGCCCTGGGCAGCCTCTGCAAGAGCTCAGGCTCCCAGCAGAGCAGAAACTCAGCGACCCAAAGCCAGTGAGCAGCAGTGAGCAGTGTCAGCCCGGCCAGGTTTATCTGGCCTCAAAGGGGAAGAGGACGCAAAGCTCTTCAGCTGCCTCAGCTGAGACACTCTGATCCCGGCTGAAGCTGCACCAAGCTGCATCGGTGGTTCTGACGGCAGAGTGGGACAGCCAGAGGATAAGCACCTGCTCCGGCCCCTGCCTGCCTCCCTTTCCCCTGAACACTCTGGGCCTAGCCACTGCTGCAGCGAGGCAAGCTGACCAGAGCGCATCTCTGGAGCGCCATCATATTCTGCTAGAGATGAAGGGAGCCCCAAAGGGGGAAAGTGACTTGCAGAAGCTTAACTGGCAGATCCTGGGGAATGCAGAGCTGAGCATTTATTATGCAGCAGGCAGTAGAGAATAGAGCAGTAAGCAAAAGGAAAGCAGGGAGCAAGGGTTAGGGATACAGCTTACTGGAACAAGCGCCTGCTTGGCAAGCGCAAGGTGCTGAGTTCGATTCCCGATACAAAAAAAAAAAAGAGACAGGGATCAACGAGCCAGCTCTCCCGGTCTGTGCAGCAGGGGCTGGGGGCAGGCAGCTCTTGACCCTTGGTCCTCACTGATGAAGGAGCCAAATATGGAAAGAGGAAAGAACATGCCAGGCAGTGCAAAGTCACAGCCACAGCATCTGCAAAGGCCTTAAGTCAGGAACACACCTGGCAAATTCAAGGAAGAGAAGTTGGACATGATGGCTATGGTGCAAGGGACAGCAAAAAACAAGGCTAGAGAAGCAGGAGGGAATACACCAGGCTGGCGCCCAGACGAGGATTTGGGGCCCATTTTAACTCAACAGGGAAGTGACCAGAAAGACAACGTCCCGGCCCCACCACTCTCCCAAGCTCTCTCTGCATGGCTCAGCTGGACTCACGCTGCCCATCTAAGGGTGGTCTCCTGGCTAAGCCTGCAAGCCCCAGAGGAAAAGACTAGGCCTTCTCCCTCTGCCTCCTGCACAAGACCCAGGAAAGCTCACTGGACCTCCTGCTGAAGGCCTGGGTGGCAATACGAGTGACAGCCGACAGTCCCACACCTGCTGACCTCCGAGCTGCCTCTGCTGCACTCTTCCCAGCCCACGGCTCTGAGCCACACTGGGAATGAGGGAACTGGTTGGGGCTGGCCCAGCGAGGGCTGTCTATAATTACCCCTCTGCATGCCCCCCCAAGCGGAGGAAGCAGTTTCAGGCCTCCCAGGCGCAGCCACCAACCTCCAGCAGCTGCCATATGGAGGGTGAGCACTGCCAGGAAAGCACAGGCACGGCAGGTCGGGGCCAGGGGGTTCAGCAGGCAGTCGCAACCATCCTCCTTCCAGCCCCCGGACAATTCCTGGCTCCCAGAAACGGCAGACCCACCACCCCCATTTGCAGGTAGACAGATGGAGAACAGGGACAGATGGAAGTACTCCCCCATTCTGGGTCTGACGCTCTCTCCCTCCTGTCCCTCAGCAGCAGCCAGGGCCCACTGGCTTGACCATCAATCAGAACCCTCAGTGAGGAAGAGGGACCCAAGGCCTGCCCGTGTGCCTTGCAAGGCTCTGACCAGGCTGTGCCTCTTCACAATGGGGAACCTGGGTGCTGACTGCCTAAGGTGCTCGCCTGAAGGAGCACATCCAGGATACTGGAGCCTCACTACCCGTCTCACAGAAGGCACTGGGACTCAGAGACCCTGCCCAAGCTGATACTGCAGGAAGTGGCAGGGCTGGGAAAGGGACCTTGGGGCCTGGAGATCCTCTGCTGTCCTGGCCTCTACCTCAGTCGGCAACCAAGAGTCCTCTGGAAAATGAGGTGGGTGGATCATGTCCCCAGAGCTCCCACAAATCAAACAACCCACGCTGCCTCATTTCTCCCTCATCAAATGGTCTCTGCTCTCTGCCGAGCTGAGGTGAGCCTCCTCTAGACAAAGGACTAATTAGGGCCCCTCCCGAGCCTGCAGTATTGTCCAGAGGCAGCAGGGATACAGACAGAGACAGCATGCGTGGCATGAGCTGTGGCCTTGCCACTCTGCTGATGGCAGCGGCCCTGTGAGAGATCAGGGACCCCCCCCCCCGCCCCTCGTGGCACTGGCACGCATAACACCTCACGGGTGGGAGCTTGCCCAGGACCAGGGCCAGAACAAAAGAACAAAGTATATCATGCAAACCCCCCAGCTCTGTAGTCATCTCAGGCCCTCTCACGACCGCCTGTATCGCAAGGGATGGAGACCTGAGCAGAGTCTGATTCAGGCACTTGGCTGGGCGCAACCTCAGGCTGGTGACCTTCAGCCCTGGTGTTTTCAGCCTTGAAGTGGACACAACTGGGGCTCAATCCCTGGCGTGGAGCACGGCACAGAGCCAGGGCTCACGTGGCTGCTTCTGTGTGGAGGATTGGAGGGTGCCAGCCACCAGCGAGCAGCCAAACAGGCCTAGAGCACAGTGCCAGCTCCTTGCTTGCCAGCGTCAGTTTCTTCCTCTGTCACTAGGGACAAGCCTTGCCTCTCCACCAGCCGCAGGCGCCCTTGTGAATGGGCGTCACTCTCACCAGGCCCCACGGAGCTCAGCTCCCAGACTGTTTACCCGCTTCCAGGTCTGCATGGGTTTCACCTCTTCTACCCCACATTAGCTAAGTGTTGCCCCGTGTCTTAGTTACTTTTCTCCATGCTGAGACTAAACACCTGACCACAAAGTTACAGGAGGAAAGGATCATTTAGCTCATGCCTGCAGAGGTTTCAGTTCATTGTCAGCTGGCTCCAAGGTAGGGTTTCACGGCAGCCAGGCATCGCGGGGGAGAAACAGCCCAGGGTGGACAGAAGGTAGAGAAGTAGCAAGAAGTAGCAAGTGACAAACAGCCGGCGACAAGAGACCACAGCAGCTCTGTCTGTTACATTCTATACGGGCTGCAGCCTAGGGCAGGGAGCACTCGCGTCCGGGTGGGCCTTCCCATGATCCACGCCCAGGGCCTTCCTGGCAAGTGCAAGGTCCTGAGTGTGATTCCTGGTAACAAAAACCCCACACACCATTGTCCACTCCCAGAGCTATATCAAACCAGTGGACTAATTCAGTAAGCACACAGCCTTGATCCCAGAGTAACACGCTAGACCAGCCACCTCTGAAAAGCCCCACCTGCGCCGCATGAGACTTTGGGGAACATCTAGATGCAAGCCAGCCCTGCCTCCAGTTCCAGAGTCCTAGGTCCACCACCTCACCCCTCAGCTCACGACACAGACAGCACAGTCAGCCCCTACTTCCTCAGGTTCTGTATCCAGATTTAACCAATCTCACATCAAAACTATTCCAATAAATTGCACCTGTACTGAACATGTACAGGCATTTTCCCTTGTTAGCCTCCAAACCATGCAGCAGTGTTTATTTCTGTGGCATTTACCTTAGTTATTATACAAAATCCTAGAGATGACTTAAGGTCCCCAGGAGACGATGCACAGGTTCATACGGATACCACACACCACATGGATTGCAGCCTGAGGACATTTTGCTGTCTGTACTGGGGCAAGGGCACCTGGGGAAGGCATCCAAGGCTTCATATATAGTAAGCATACACTCTAGCACTGACCTACAACCCAGCGCCTGTGTATGTTCCTTCCTCCCTCTCTCCCTTCTCAGTACTGGGGACTGAACCCAGGGCCTGCATCCTGAGCCATATCCCCCTACTTCTGGCACTTTATTTGAGACAAGATCTTGCTAAATTGCCCAGGCTGAGCTCAAACTTGTAATCCTCCTGTCTCAGCCTCCTAGAGTCCTGGGATTATAGACAAATGCTACCATGGCCAGCTCCTCCAGTTTCTTACACAGCTGCCCTTCTGCTCCCCAACAGGATCATACTTCATCACAGCTCCAGAATAAATGTTTCATTTCCTCAAAAGACATGCAGAAAACCCCTCGTTTCTCAGCAGCCCCACCTGGGACAGGAGGACCCAGGAAACATCTGTACAAGTAGGCGGTAAGGTCCCAGCCACTGAGAAAGACAGGATCCCCCGGATGCCCCCAG
This sequence comes from Dinomys branickii, assembly GCA_004027595.1. Classification (NCBI taxonomy): domain Eukaryota; kingdom Metazoa; phylum Chordata; class Mammalia; order Rodentia; family Dinomyidae; genus Dinomys; species Dinomys branickii. The sequence continues at coordinate 44,706 of PVLD010008695.1, forward strand.
AAACCTTACTTGCTCTCAGGAAAGACGCCATGCTAAGACTTGCTAAGTGGCACAGAGCTTTCAGTTGTAGGTCCTGGCACGGGCAGGACGGTGTGACTCACATGGCTCCTGCAGGTGGAAGGGGCTAGACACAAAAGCTGGAAGCTCAGCTGTGAGCCCAGCAGGCCCTGTATGAGGACAACCTCCCCAACTTGAGCAGTAAACCTTCACTCACAGAGCCAGTGCCCTGGGCTTCTGGTGTCCACAGGCAGTTCAAAAAGGACCTGACTTGCTAACACTGATCTTTAGGAACATACTGGTTACACACAGAACACCCTGTCAGCCCTATTTCCCAACACCCCCAGCTTCCAAGGATAACACCTAACGGTAGGGATGCTAGCAACTGCTAAGCACCACCAGAGCCAAGCCCGCTCTCACCTTGCTGTGCACACCTGCTCCTTACTGGCCAGGACAAGAAGCAGGGCCCAGTCTGATCCCAGGTACCCACAGGGACATAAGTGTTTATTTTGGATCACTTGGGGAAGTGTGGTGGGGAGATGTGAGGGAGCGAGAGCCCCGGGGACAGAACTGCCACTCAGACCTGTACAATGGCAAAGGGGTGTGGCACAGAAGCCTCTGGACTGTCAGCAGACCTGGAGGAAGAGCGGAGACTGCCCTCCCAGGCACGGGTGGGCCTAAGTGGCCCACGTGGTGGGGCAAGGGCCTCTGCCTTTGGGAAGCTGCCCTCACTGAGGTTCACAAAAGAAGGGAGAAGCACCGGGAACAAACTAGCCCAGCACTCCCTCACCCAGGCCCAGAGTGAAGCCAGCCATGAAATGTTTGACCCAGGCGAGGCCAGCTCCATGGCAGAGGGCAGTTGGGATGGTTCCAACCCATAGAGGATGAAGGAGGCTGGGGATGTAGCTCAGTGGCACAAGTCCCTGCCTGGCAAGCACAAGGTCCTGAGTTCGATTCCCAGTACAAAAAAAAAAAACTTACAGAATGCTGTATCATAGAGGATGAAGTCCTCGCCAAGTGACCTGTGGCTCCTGGACACACAGCCTCCAGGCTGGCCTTGCCTACTCCCCTAACTGCACCTTCCCAAGGCCTCTTGGAAACCCACCTGCTCGCTCTTTCAAGTATTTTGTAGAGGTTGGGGGGTGGCAGCTCCTGAACCATAGTTTGCCAACATCCTTCCCAAATGTGCTCAGAGACAGCCAGGCGCCTCATGGCACAGTGCCCCTGGGGAGGGCTCTGGAGCTCACAGCCAGGTCTGAATCCATCTGTCCTGCTGGCTTCGGTGCTGACAGCTAAATCAACTTCTCTAAGCCGGCTTCATCCGCCTGCACGGGGATTTTGTGAGGACCAAGCGAGAGAAGGCAGGTTAAGTGCCCAGCCCCAGGCCTGACTCAGGCAGAGTCAGCACCCAGCACGCATCATCTGCCAGTTCCATTGTCACTGCAGCAACCTCCTGGCACCACTCTCCCACACAGCAGCTGCTACGGTCCTTTCCAAAGGGCAGGCAGGACTCTAGGACCGGCCCCCACTGGAAGCCCCCACGCCACCCCAGCACTCCAGCCCTGCCCTTGTTCCTGGGGCCTCAGTGTCCAACCTTGCCACACTCACTTGCCCTAGCTTTATGATCCACCTTGTAGCTCTCATAAACTTACACGAGGCCTGCTTCACCTCCGGCCTTGCTCAAGCTGTCCCCTTTGCCTGGAGTGCTGCACACCACCATGCAGCAGCCCCAGAACTTCTAGTTGGGCCCTGGTTGAAGGCCTCTCCTCTACAAAGCCACCCTGGTTCCTCTGGACCCTGATCCTCCTGTCTCCTCCATCAGAATGCCTCCCTCACCCCGACCTTTGTTTGCTCCATCCCCGCTGTCCAGAATGCCCTCCCTGGCCCCCACCTCCTTAGCAATGGCCTCCCTGGGGCCCAGCTCACTCCTCGCCAGGGGCCTACATGCAGTTCACACAGCTTTCCCTCAGTGCTGGAGCGCCACCGGAAGGACCCGACCCAGGCCATCCTTACATCCACAATTAAGCTTTACTAGTGCTTGGCAGTGTTAATCTCACTTTCCCCACCAGGTGGCAAGTGTCTCTAGGGCTAACAGCTGCTCCGTGCAAACAGCCCAACAGCACACAAATCTCGGGGCCAAAGGGATCGGAGAGATGCCAAGGGCCAACCGGAAAACTATGGCTGAAAACTGAGCTCTTGGCTCCACCTGCAAGCACTGCACTCAGATCCATTTCCTTTCAGCCTCTAAAGAGTAAACATTCCTCACCCAGTCAGCACAACCCGGTAGCTCAGGAGTTTCTTTTTATCAGACAATTCATTGACATTCTTCAAATTCTTCTGCTAAATTGTGCAACCATGAATGAGTCCTCTTCATTTCTTTGCACTGATGCCAGGCTCCTAAGAGTCTCCTGCAATCCCCATGGCCTCCTCTCAAATCCTTTCTGGCCTTTGGCAGCCCCGGCCCCCTCCTGGTTTGCCTTTCTCTGCTTCCTGACTCCGCGCCCCATGTCCAGCACAGTTCCTCCTCTCCACCAGTGCTCCGTCCGATCGTCCCCAGTCCCCACAGCCTCCCCTGACCTCTCAGGACCCTCCTTCAGCTAGCCAGAGCCTCCCACCCCCTCTGCCACAGCCTCAAGCTCTTCCGGCCCCATTCGTCCCCAAGGGCTAGAACTCCTTTCCCATTCCCTGTCACTCCTCTTTCCCCATCACACACAGGCTTCCTGGTCTCTCCTGTGACCCCTTGGAGGTCTCTCCCGCCTTGGTCTCCATACGCTCCCTACGTGTGCCAAGTTTCTTTCCTTCTGGGTATGATGATGTCAGAGTTTTAACCACAAGCCAAGCTCGATGGTAAGCACTTCACACGTAAGTAGACCTCTCAAGTCAAGTTTTATCAATGATCTCCTGTATCTTGGAAGTTATACAACTTACACAGGGTGGTGAACAAATGGCAGAATCGCCTTTTAAAATCTAGACCCTTGATGCTCCTAAGCGACCATGGATCTTCACAGAACAGTCAACATGCATGGACAGACATGAACTGGATGTGAACCGCCTGCCACCTCCCAGGTCTGCGCAGGGTCTCCCGACAGGCCCTCTTTGAAAACGCACAGTGCCCGCTTTCACACTTGAGGGGCACACAGCAGGCGGTGACAGCCCTTTCATTTCTCTCCCTTCTCTGATCTTCGCCTTGCATCTCTCCTTCTCCCCGGCCAGGCCAAACCAAGTCTCCACCCCTCCGCCCAGGAATCCACTGTCCTAACCCGGGGCATGTGATTGGGTCTCCCGAACTGGTCCCTCTCAACGAGGGCCGCACCCACCCGCGCACCGGCACAAACACACCCAGGCTCACCACTCTCAACACCGCCCAAGCCGCCGTGCCTGCTGTCAGACTCCCTCGCCCTCAGGCCCATCACCCCGAGCCCACAGCAGCCCACCGCCACGGCCTCGCCGAGGTGGGTCCTGCAGGCACCTGCCCTCAACCCCAGTCTTGGACTCTTCAAACAGCGTCCCCTAGAACGCCAAAGGCTTCTGCACCTGCGGCTCTCGCAGCTTTCTCGGCCACTCGGGCTGGCCCCCGTCAGGCCTCACACCGTCTTCCCTCGGCCCAATTCTCCTCGGGTCCCCTGGCCTGTGTGCAGCCTGGGCTCCCTTCCCTGCCTAAGACGGTGTCGCCTCGGCCTGTGGGTCCTCTGCCCAGGTCCCTCCGCGTCTCTGCTTGCCCTCGGCCTGCGTGCGCTCCGCTGCCGCACACCCCGTCTTCCTCGAGGGGTCACCTGTGCCCCGCCGAGCCCTGGTGCCCAGCCCGCGGCTCCTGGGCCCTCTCGGCCGGTTCTCACCCGAATAGGCCAGAGAAAAAAGACTGCGAGTTCTTCACTTTACGCTCCGCCTCGGCCAGCAGGGCCATCGCCTCTGCCTCCTTCCTAGAGTTGTCCATGTCGGCCACGAAAGTTCTCAGCAAACCACCCGACTTGACCCTGAAGGACTCCGCCGCGGCCGGGTGCCGCGGTACACAGGCCAGCGAGCTCAGCGGGCTGCGCAGACGTCGCACCTGCGCGCGCCGCCTTCGGCCAGAGGCCACGTGACTCCTACCGGCCAACCAGCGTCCTCGTAGTGCGGCGCTAACCCCCATGGGCCACGCCCCCACCCGATCCGCACTCTGCCTTGTGACTCTCTCTCTCCAATCGGCGTCTCGAGACCTCGACGCATGCGCATACTGCCGAAGAGTGCACATTAGCTTCCTAGTGTTTCGCAGGACGAACTCCGCATGACGCTGCATAAACCAATCCTACTCCCCATAGCCAAGAACCTGTCCCTGCGGCGCGGCCTCTGATTCTCCTCCACCAATGATCAGGAGCCACTGGCTCGGTCTGCCCATCTTCGCGGAATTTGGGACTGGTCAGCTGACCGCTGACGCTCACGTGACAGCTCCCGGCCGAGGCCTGGTTTGACAGTTCTCGGGCGTGCTTTAGTCCCGCCTCCGCGCTTTATGTCCTTTACTACTTCCCTTCGAAAGGCTCAAGTGATGAAAAGGAAATTGTTCTACTTCTTGCGCCCTCTGCCGACCGGTACTGAAACTGGCTTGGAGAGTACTCGCAAAACTTAAAGCTGACAAAATTTAGAGCTGAATTCTACGAAGCGCTAGATGAAAAAACCTTAAGAGTAGGAATTCTCTAACTCTAGTTTCGCAAAAAATGGCTGCAGACAAGTGTGTTAAAAATTCATTTTCCAGCCACGCCTGTCATCACTGCACTCGAGGCCGAGGATCGCTGTGAGTTAGAGGCCAGTCTAGGCTACACAGCGAGTTGAGGGCTGCCTGAACTACAGAGCAAGACCCTGTTCCCCGTCCCCCCAAAAATTCAGTTTCCAGTTCATGAAGTGACCAGATCGGTTTTTAATACCACTGTCCATTAAAAGGAACTAGGGTTCCTAGAAGTGGCTGGGGTATGGGAGGGACCCAGGGGTACTCTACCACTGAGCTGTGTCCCAACATTTCATTCATGTTTAGGTTTTGAGACAGGGTCTCTCTCAATTGCTCAGGCTGGCCTCAAACTTCCTTTCCTCCCTTTTCAGCCTCCCAAGTATTTAGGATTACAGGCACGTGTCATCTTGATCAGAACTCCCCATTCTTTAAGTGCGGGGTGTATAGTGACTTCCTTCTAAAAACTACAATATGGAGGACGGGAAGCCTCCTTGTTTACAGGGGGGAAACCTGACAAACCCTGTCAGTCAGCCAACTGAAGTTAATATCAACCATGATAAAATAGTGTGGTGGTACACGCAGGTCACTCTGGCACTCAGAAGGCAGGGTGGAGGCAGCAGGATCCTCACCAGTTCAAGGCCAGCCTGGGATGCATAATGAGTTCAATCCCAGCCCGGACTAGCAACAAAACAGAAACAATGATAGATCATGTTGATACTATGTAACCTTAATGTGTGACCAAAATGGCACTTCAGTGTCATCTTCCCAGTATAATCAAGAGAAAAACAGGTTAATCTCAATTGAGGCACATTCTCCAAAATAGCTGACCAGTTCTGCAATCAGTCAAGTCATGAAAACAAGGGCAGCTGGGCGTGGTGGCGCATGCCTGTAATCCCAGCACTCAGGAGGCTGAGGCAGAATGATCATTGTGAGTCCAGGGCCAGCCTGGATTCCAAAGAGAGCTCAAGGCCAACCTGAGCTGCATACTGAGACCCTGTCTCAAAGAGAAAAAAAATAAGAGCGATCTGAGAAATAGCAATAGACACCTGAGGGGACATGACTTCTGTATACATGCAGTGTGGTAGTGGGGTCTGGTATAGAAGGAAACTAGGTAAAACTGAAGGAAATCTAAATAAACCATGGACTTCAGTTAATGTTTGTGAATTGTAACAAAGGTACTATGCTAATGCAAGATGTTAATGATGGTGCAAATGAGGTACACTATCTATAGGGATTTTTCTTTTTTTGGTACCACCTTTGCAAATTTTCTGCGTATCTATTCTTAGGGCCAGGGATATAGCTCAGTGGCACAAGCACCTGCCTGGCAAGCACAAGGTCCTGAGTCCAATTCCCAGTACCAAAAAAAAAAAAATTAAATAAATAAAACTATTCTTAAAGGCTTCTTTATGTAAAACCAGATCCCAGGGCCCTACCCTCGATAATTCCAACTCTGAATATGTGGCTGGGTACCAGAATCTGTCTGTTTCTTTACAGAACCCTGGATGATTAGTAACCAATCAGGCCCACTGTTTAAAAAAATGCTGTTATCTGAGGTGGGTGTTGGCAGAGCACGGTCACCCTGAAGAAACCTGAGTCCAGCTCTCATCTTTCATTTAAGAAACTTTCCTGAGCTACTGCTTGTGGTTGTACTGTAGTCTGACCGCAGGCAGGTGGGGGCATCTGGATTACCACAAGCAGTTTCAGTTCCAGGCCTGTCAAAGCTGCACTATCATAAAAGTATCCCTTTGTTTTAACCTGTTAAATTTGAGGGTAATTTGTTATGTAGCAATAGGTACCTAATATACCCCTAACATTTAACCCAGTCTCATTTCCAGAGTTTAGTTATTTAGGTGGGACCCAAACAACAGCCAGTGGCAGCAACGAAGTGCTCCTTTAGTAGTAGTGTTCAGGTCATACGTGCTCCTGCCTGGTACTTAATTTACACTTGCTACGTGACAGATACACTGAGGGAGGCATTCTCCATCCCATTTTACAGATTGAGAAAAATGAGGTTCAAACAGGAAGGCGACTTGCCTTGGGTCACAGTGATGGAAGAGGGCCCAGGGCACATAGATAGGGCCAGGATTCCTAAGATCCCCGAGTTCCTTCCCTTAACAAAGGGCTCCAACTGCTTCAAACGCTGCCTGTTTCTCTCCCTCCCAAACATTAACTGAGCTGCTGTGGGACCTTCTGACAATGCTGTCCACCCTGCTCGCCCTGCAGTCCCTCAGGGCACAGCACACGCTAATGTGCGCCCCATCCTGCCTCAAGGCGGTCCTCTCAACGTTGCAGAGTTAACAGCACCTCCGCAGCTGCCTGGCTCCCAAACCTTCCAGGGCAGTCTTGGCCTTTTCCTTTCCGCCCCACCTGCTTGCTGCCTGTGTTCTCTACTTTGAAAACCCATCCTGAAGCCCTGTGCTTTGGCTCTGTGCTGCTACCCAGGCCAGGCCCTGTCATCTCACCATGGGGCTTTCTAGCCACTTTCTGGGTTTCCACTCTCATCCCTGGTAATCTTTGTACTGCAGCCAGAGAGCTCTGTATACAGGCTCTGAGGAGGTCATTTCCCGGCCTAACACCCGCTGTTGGTCCCCCTGCCTGCGCTCTGCCAGGCCAGGCTGCCCCGCCCCGCCCCCCCTCACCCCCTGCACTCACTAGCACTCGGCACTTTTTTTTTGTCTTCACTTTGTTTGTAGCCGACACTACCCAGTGGCCACTGCTGTTTCTTCCGCTTTTTCTGGCTAAAGGGACTCCACTTGGCTCAGGTGGAGACAGACTAGTCTTCCCTGTCCTACAGATAGACCCTGAGGGGTCAGGACAGCTGGTCCTTTTCCTTCCCACTGCGGGGACAGCACAGAGCTGAGCTCAGGTTGCCATCCTGGCCCATGGGAGCCAAGGGACACTTGCTGGGGGCCACTGCGGGTCTCCCTGACTCTTCAAAAGGGGAACAGGAGAGGAGGCCGCACTCTTCCTGCCCCTCTGCAGGCTGGGGCTGTGTGCTGCAGAGGCAGCCTGGGCTCCCTACCACCTCTCACTGGGGTCCTTCACCGCAGGGTCAAGCCCTGGCGTCCTGATGACTCAAACCCACCCTGCATCTTCTGTTATGATGCTATCTTCCTGCTCCTAAAGATGGAGCTGTGAGGAAAGGGCTCTGCCCCTCTTGCTGCACTGTGTCCCTGCCGTGTGGGCTGGGAGCTGTCTGCCTTGCGCAGCAGGCGCTCAGTGAACGTGTGCTGACTGAACGCCGGCTGGATGTGCCCTTGGGGTGGGCAGCAGCTCTCACTCCCCGGCCGAGCAGGCGGCTGTGGCTCAGAACCTCTGCAGGATTCACAGGCTGGGAAGTTAGAAGACAGCTGCTCAAGAACCCAATTTAATAAGGCTTTCACACAGACACATACAAAAACACACTTAACAATGTACAAGTCCTCGAGAGACCAGGGACTGGGTCCAGAAAGCAGAGACCCCTGCCTGGAGGCGGAACCCTGGGCGCTGGAGACCTTGGGACCCCTTCCCACTGCCTCTCTGCACCCTGGCCATGGCTCACCAAGGTATGGAACCCACGCCAGAGGCTCATGCTTAAGTGCCGCACAGGCCCCACCTTCGACCTCTGCTGGCCTCCCTGCTGTAGCAATGTGGAAGAAGGGGACAGACTCTTAACCTCAAGAGAATGGAACATCTGCTCCACCTGTCAGGACTCAGCAGCTGTCCAATGACGGCTTCTCTGCTTGTCTGTGGCTAAGTGACCACAGGTTTGCTAGGGAAGCTGCCAACAGCAGACAGGAAGGGTAGAGAGGTCCAGGCAGACACAGCAGGGCTACAGGCCCTGTCCAGACCAACTGCCCACAGGAGGTCACCACTGCAGAGGGCTGATGTCAGTGCCCATCTCTTCCTCCTCCTCCTCTTCCTCTTCCTCCTTCCGTGGGAAGGGCTTTGCCGGCCACTTCACCCTGAGGACAGGCTCTGTGTGCTCCTGCAGGCGGTGTCGCTTCATGTGGGCATTCCGGCTCTTGATCTTGTCAAACACCCTGAGGGGTTGCCAGAGAAAGGAGGGTCAGAGAGGGGAGGGAGAGGCCAGGGAGCTGTGAGTGCAGGGAGGTGCAAGTGCCCAGGGGACAGGCCAGGTACCTCTCACACTCTCTGCATGGAAATACACCCTGGCTCTCCACGCTCCCTGGCGGTTCGGGGGTCCGCTTGGGGCCTGCACTTGGGCTGGAGTTGAGGATGGACTCCCTCCTGTAACTCTTGGTCTTTATCTTTAACTCAGGAGTTGGGCTGTGGCTGGGCCTCTCCTGAGGGCTGCAGGTGACCTGCAGAGGGGTGGAAACAAAACAGGGGCACTGACCTTGCAACCCTGAAAGGCAGAGGTGCTCAGCAAGGAGGGCCTCCCTCGGGATCGCCTCTCCCCGGCTGGGACTGCAGGGGGTATCGGATCAGAGGTGCCCACCAGACCTCTCCCTCTAGGGCCTCTACCTTTCCTTCTGTCCTTTCCGCTTCATCCGGCGCTCTCTTGACCCTCTTTTCTAGCCCTGGAGCTCGGCCACAGTCAAACTTGATCATTTTTTTCCAGACATAATAATACTCAACACATTGTGCCACTGTCTTTGTCTGGATCTAGTGAAAGAAAACACCAGCAGATCATAGGCAGTGCCTTGCAAGCTGATCCTACCACTGGCCACCAGCGCCTGCCCAGAGCCCTTCCACAACACCTCCGCTCCCTTCACTATGGAGGCAGGGACCACAGCACCCTTCCGGTGACGAGGGTGTCCAAAGCGAGGCCACAGTAGCCACCAAGCCTTCGCCCAGCGCATGAAGAGGGCAATCCCAGCGCAGGTTCCTCCCTGCAGAGATGCACCCAGTGCTCACCGCGACCCTGTGCCAGCAGCTGTGTGTTTACTGGCAGGGACTGAGTAACACTGACTGCCCTCAAGCAGGCGTGGCGGCACAGGCCTGTAACCCCTATACTGTGGAAGGGTTAAGCACAATGATGCCAAATTCAAGCCCAGCCTAGGCAATTTATCAATTTAGTGAGACCCTGCCTCAAAATAAAAAATATATTTACAAAAGGGCTGGGATGTAGCTAAGGGTGAAGGCCTTGAGTTCAGTCCCCAGGATGAGATAAAAAATGGGGGGCAAGACATTCAGTTGACAAGGCACATTGAACTCTGAAAGTGGACTCACACAGGAATGCTCACAACTACTTTAAAAAAATTTTTTTTTGTTTTTTTGAGACAGGTCTTACTGTGTAGTCCAGGCTGGGCTTGAACTCACAGCAATCTTCCTGCCTTAGCCTCTGGAGTGTTGGGATTACAGCTGTGCACCATACCTGGCTTCACAGCAGCTTTTTAAATGCCTCGAATTGGAAACTGCTCAAATGACCACCAAATAGTGAAGGACTGAACAACCTGGTATATCCACGCCACACAATACTGTCCAGCGGTAAAAAGGGATGAGTTGTTAATCTGTGTAACAAGGACCAACCCCTGCTGTGTGGGATACAGGAAGCTAGACAAGGCTGAGCATGTGCTCTATGGCTGCCCCACTGATGAAAGGCCCTAGGAAGGTCCAAATGGGTTTTGTGCCAGGGAGTGGCATAGGGGGTGGGTTCCAGGGGGCAGAAGGAAACTGGTGGGGCCAGAGATCTGTTCATTACCTTGGTGATGACATAGTTCCCATGTGTGTGAATATGTCAAAACTTACCAAATTTTATACTTTGATTATGTGCAGTTTTGTGTACCTCAAATTTAAAAAAGAGGTAAAAGCAGCAGAATTTTATATTCAGTATGAGCCCATGCTTTTGTTTTTTTGGTTTTATTGAGACAGGGTCTCACTATGTGGTTCAGGCTGGCTCGCAATGATCCTCCTGCCTCAGCCTTCCAAGTGCTGGGATTACAGGCATGCACCACCCTATCCAGCGAGTTCATGCTTTTTAAGTATATGCACACATGTGTGTATATCTGGGCAGACAGGAAATGCCTGTCAGCACTTGTCAGGGAGTCACCATAGCTGCTGAGTCAGAAATGGGGAGTGGCGGGGGCAAGGAGGACTTTGGAGCACGCAGGCATTTCTGTCCTGTGTGGCCAGATGAGGCAGTGCGGTGTGGGATGCCCAGGGGCAGGGGCACTGGGCACTGAGGCCACTGCCCCCTGCAGCTGTGTGCTGGCGCCTGCCCTGCCCCCGCTGCCTTACTGCCTTGTGAATCAGGTGGAAGTCTTTCTTGTGGGCACAGAATGCCTTCTTAAAGAGCCTCTTCTCCATGGGAGTCCAGATGTCTGAACCTGTCAAAGAACACAGCCAAGAAGAGGACATTGCTCCCCGTGGGACCATGGGCACCATGGAAGTGAGACCACCCTCCTTGAAAGCTGCCATCACTAAGTGCCAGTCACCTGCCAGCCTCCTGCCATCCCCACAAGAGCCCTACAAGGTCATTGCTGTCCCCTCCCCCCCCAATGCAGATGTGGCATCTGAGGCTCCCATGGCTCACTCCAGGGATGGGGAGATCCACCATGGAGCCTAAGCTGACTGCGGCTCTCCTGTCCCCTGCCTGAACAGAGCCCCACGGGAACTGCTGGACATGTGGGGGAGGCAGACTACAGTGAGCAGAAATCGGTGCCTGCTGAGTCACCCAGGAAGGACAAGCCCTTTTAGAAAGGCAGGCAAGGGGCTGAAGGGGACTCCAGGAGCGAGAGACAGAAGCAGAGCCCCCATCCACCTGTGTTGCTGGAGGGGCTTGAGCCAGGCCCAGTGGCCTCTGTCCAGTCACCTGTATAGCGATAGTTGGCCAGCGGGTGGGTCCGCGGCCTCTGGGCTCCTCTGAGTAAGAGCATCTCCAGGGCCACCTGGAAGGAAAGGAAGGGAGGCCATTCTCAGGTGTGGGCCAGTGAGGCACAGGATCACTTTTGTCCTTTCACTCATTTGAAAAATACTCATAGTCAACCCTAAAGTTCTGATCCCAGGGCCACTCAAGGAGTCGGGGGTGCCCGGACCAGTAGGCAGGCTGGGGCTGGTGACAGAAGCACTAAGCGCCCTTCTGAGGGCAGCTGTTAAGCTTTCCCATAGAGAGATGCTGTCCTTGATGAAAGTGACAGTGCGTATTTCTTTATTCTTATTCTGGTACAAGCTCCTTATTCCATCCGGGACTGGGGCTTGGGGGAGCACTCTAGCTCCACAGCTCTCATCAACTCATAAGCTGTTTTGTTTTTAAAAAATTTTTTTTTGTCTTTTTAAGACAGGGTTTAGTACACAGTTCAGGCTTGCCTCAGACTCAGTGATCCTCCTGCCTCAGCCTCCTGAATGCAAGGATTACCGGTGTGTGCCACCATGCCCTGTTTAGCTAATAAGTTTAAAAAACTTATTTCCTGTTTTGACTCTTCTAAAATAGAAACTCCATGAAGGCAGGAATTTTTTTTTCAACAGACACTATAACCCCCACTAAGGACCACACATCTAAGTTTTGGGGTCCAACACAAAATAAAATCAGGGACTTCTTGTTCCAAAAGTATGACACCATTAAGACAGCACTGAACCACAGAGCCAGAGCACTGAATCACACACTGTTCATACCCAACACCCACATCTACATGTTGCAGGCACCCAGTGTGCATCACTCAATGTGTGCTGAGGACCCACTATGCTAGGTATTGGCTTTCAGCTTGAGAGAAATAAGCTGGTGGCCTAACCTGATACAGTCAACACAGGCAGCATGACTCTTCCTCTCCTGCTACTCAGAGCTGGACTTTTTTTTTTTTTTTTTTTTTGTCTTTTTGAGACAGGGTCTCACTAAGCAGTTCAGGCTGGCCTTGAGCTCACTTTGTAGCCCAGGCTGGCTTCGAACTCTCAACGATCCTCCTGCCTCAGCCTCCCGAGTGCTGTGATACAGGCATGCGCCACCACGCCTGGCCTAGAGCTAGACTTTTCTAACCCTCAGAACTCCAAGGAGGCTGTATGATGCAGGCAGTGTCATTTAGGTTGCATTAGGGTTTTTCACATGATCTTTTCATGAAAAGATGAGGCTCGGTAGACAAGCTCAGAAGAGCTGGGGCTGAGGCTACTGAGCTCCCTTCCCCTCGGCCCTGACCCCTCTCAGGATCAGTAACCAACGATAAGTCCCCCATGTCAGTTCAAAGGGACCCCAGAACCACTGAAGAGGGACGGGCAGGCTTCCTTCAGCTGTCCTTGGCTGTGGCCTCCAAGCCTGTGGCATGCTGTGTGCACATACAACTCGGGCCCCAGGAGAGCAGGGTGCCCCTGCCGCCTCACCTGAATGCTGCCCTGGGCCTCATGCAGGTAGTGCAGGGCGAGCTCCAGGTTGGTGCCCCCTCCTGGCATCACGCTGGAACACGCCACGTTGCACAGCTCTGTCACTGCAGTTCCGGTGAGAGCGGGGCAGAGGCGAGGGTGGGGAGGAAGACAACGAGGGGGTCAGCAGGTGCCAAGGAGGAAACCCTCCCAGACTGCACAGGGAGGCTCCTTGTCACTGCCCCTCTCTGCACATTTCCATCGAGGGCAGGCGGGGGGAAGAGTCGAGGCCCTGTCCAGCTCTGGCTCTGGAAGGCCAGGCCAGTTGCCATGCCTGAAGTGGGCAGGAGAACGCAAGAGGGGAAAAGTGAGCCCCCTCCACTGCCCATCCTTAGGGACAGGAGGAAGCCAGGGGGATGGACTCCCTGGATTTGGAGGGGGAGAAGGGGCCTTGGGAACTTGACCCTAGAGCCACAGCCACCTCTGTCCTGTGTCTCCGGGTTGGTCATCACATCACCCCATGGCTTCCAGACCAGAGAGGCCACATGCTCATCAGCTCTGGTCAGAGACCTTTCCTGCAGCTCTGGGATCTCAGCTTGAAAGCGGCTTCCTATGTTGATATGTCTGAAACATGACACACAAAGATGAATAAGGCAGGAAACAGCATGGAGAAATGCCAGGCGCCCCGCTGTCAGCCACAGTCTGCCCTGTGGAAACCCATCACCACCTCTCAGACACAGAGCTGCTTGTCAACCTGACAAGTGCCAGGCATTTCAGAAAGCTCTCCAGGGATATGGCCCTCCTCCTCTGCTTTCCTTCATGACCAGATTTCCGCCTGCGGTACCTCTCTAGGACAGGGAGGCACATGCCACTACCCTGCCACTTCTGCCCAGCTACGTTCCACAGACACCTCAGGTCTTCCACTGTGCCATTGGCAATTCTGCCTAGAATACCAAGGTACAGGGCGTGGGCCCCATGTGCCCAACAGCCTGTCTCGACAGAAAGAATACGGATACATATACCTGGAGGAGTCCACTGCTCCTCCCCAGGCAGCCTCTGCAGCTAGACCTGCCCTCCCCATGAAGAAGGGGCCCCTGGGAAAAACTGACACTGGACCCCAGGAGGTAAAAGCAATCTCACTCAGAAGGACCCTCAGGTTCTAAACTTGTTCCAACTCACGGTTCAATGCTGATCTTAGAATCGTCCTTCACCACACAGATGCTAAAAGAGTCATCCACTTGATCTAGAAAACACAGTGAAAAGCCTCAAGACTGACTGGATGTGACCCGCAGTGGCCCTGCTTGCCCTTGTGGACATAGCTGAAAATAGGCCTTCAAGGTCCCCATGGGAAGTCTGAAAAGGCAGAGAAAGACATTTAACAAACAACAAACTAACAGAGGAAAATTACACACAGTATTAAAGTAACAAGTGAGCCAGATGTAGCAGTGCACAGCTATAATCGCAGCACTCGGGAGACTGAAGCAGGATGATTGCTGTGACGTTGAGGTCAGTCTGTGTTACACAGCAAGACCCTGTTTTAAAAATACCAAATAAAAGCCAGGCATGATGGTGCACGCCTGTAATCCCAGCACTTGGGAGGCTGAGGCAGGAGCATCACTGTGAATTCGACACCAGACTGCGCTGTAAAGTGAGCTCAAGGCCAGCCTGAACTGCACAGTGAGATGCTGTCTCAAAAAGACAATAAACAAACAAACAAATAAACCAAATAAGCAAATACAATGAAATAAAGGGGCCAGGGACATAGCTCAGTGGCACAAGTACCTGTCTGGCAAGTGCAAGGTCCTGAGTTCAATTCCCAGTACCAAAAACAAAGATAATAAGTCAAGGTGTCTGGAAATTATCCTAAGGGGATACAGAGTATCAGTAGAAAACTGACAATCTTGGTAAGAGCAAGAGTCTGTGGCCTGTGAACCATGGCCGGCTTCCTGTCCTGACTGCGCATGTCCTGAAGTGTCACTCGGAGGGCCCACTGCAGGGAGGTCCATCCCAGACAAGGGCTCCCTCGGCACCCAGCTCCCATGCTTCAAATATTTCAAGGAAAGTAGACTGGAAGTTTCTCTTTTGGGGTTAAAAAGTCCAATAGCCAAAGAAGCACTAAAAGTTTGAGCTTACGAAAGGCAAAAAACAGCAGATTTGAAGACAGGTCAGTGGAGAGTATGAAACCTGAAGAACAGAGAAAAAAATGAATAAAAGTGAAGAAAGCTAGGTGTGGTGGCCCAGGTCTATAATCCCAGCACCTGGGAGGCTGAGGCAGGTGGACTGCCAGGAGGCTGAGGCCATCCTGGATTACACAGTGAGTCGAAGGCCAGCCTATACTGCATGATGAGACCCTGTCTCAGAAAAGAAAACAAAAAAAAGTAATGAGAGCCTCAGGGAAATGTGGGAAGCCGTTATGTACAGTGGACACAGACAATGGGAATACTGGGTGGAGAGAACAGAGGAACAGAAAAATACCTAAAGAAGTAATAGCTGAAAATCTCCCAAATTTGATGAAAGAAGCTCTATGAACTCCAAATAAGATAAATACAAAGAAATCTACATTCAGGGAAGATGTTGAAAATCAAAGATAAAAATGTCAAAAGCAAAATGTGAAAAAACTAAAAACCTTACCACATACAAGAGACCTCACATCAGATTAACAGCTGACTTCTCACCAGAAACAATGGGGCAGAGGCACAGGAAAAACACGCTTAACACGGTAAGAATGTTAACCAAGTCTTATGTCCAGCAAGTTAACTTTTAAAAGTGAAGGTTAAATAAAATATTCCCATACTTTTAAAAATTAAGAAAGTTTGTTGCTAGCCAATTTGGCTTACAAGAAACATAGGTGGAATATTATTCAGCCACAGAAAGAAAGAAACCACAGATACACAGAACAACAGAGGTGAAACCTAAACTAGATACTGAGTGAAAGAAGCGAGGCACAAAGAACCACATATCATGTGACTCCAGCATATGAAATATGCACAAAGGCCAAATCTGTAAAGATGGAAAGTAGAAGGAAGGCTGGGCAAGTGGCAGGAAAAGGGTGATGGGTAAGAATGGAGTTTCATTCTGGGTTGATGAAAATATCTGAAAATTTATTGTGATGATGTTATACAGCTTAGTGTATAGGTACTAAGAGTGACTGAAGCATATATTTTAAAGTGATATTTTGCATATAATATGGATAACTCATTAAGGCTATCCTATAAAAATAAAAGTACTAAATGTCCACCAACTGGTGAATGGATAAAGATGTAGGTTTTTTTTATACAATGGAGTACTATTATGTCATAAAGAAGGATAGGCTTGAGGCCTTCCTAGCTAAATGGATGCACCTTGAGATCATACTCTTAAATGAAATAAATTGGACACATATGTTTAAGTGCTGCACTTTCTCTGGTGTGAGAAACCAAAAGCGTGTATTAGATATTGTGAAATAGGAAGAAAAAGTTCAAATAGGGAAGGGAACAATAGGGGGAGGGGGGAATGGAAAGAAGGAAAAAGTAAAAAAGTGAGGAGGGGGGAGGGGTTGAAGGGAGGTAGGGGGATGGGAAAAAAAGAATCAAGTTATGTTATTTACAGGTGCAAATTCCCGAGGATGAATATGATCATTATGTATCTCTAAAATGTACCAATAAAATCTAGGGAAAATTAAAAAATGGAAGTACAGGGCTGAGGGTGTAGCTCAGTAGCACAGAGCCTGCCTGGCAAGCACAAGGGCCTGAGTTCAATTCCCAGTACAAAAAATAAAATAGAATAAAACAAAAATAAAAATGTATAAAATAAATAAAGAACTAAAGATAGCTCCTTGGGGAAGGCAAGCGATACAAGGTAGCAATGTGAATACACACGCCGGGGAAGCAGAGGGCACTGGTGGCGGTAGCTGGGTAATTAATCACGAAGAGCAACAGAACTGTTTCTTTCCTTAAAGACCACCTGTGTGAAACAATATGCATTATAAGTGTATAACATCTAGAAATATCTGATAAACTAACAGCACAAGGGAGTAAAGCTGTACAGGAATAAAGAAATAGCATCCGATGGTAACTCAGATCCATAGGAATAAATGAGGAGATCCAGGGTTACTTAGTGGACCTTTAACATAACAAACTACATAAATAATACTTGCTTTCTTCTATTCTCTCGGCTTTTTCACAACAGAAGCATATAAGGTAAGAACTATGAAGACATGTAATTGAGAGTGTGCCCGACTACTGACCCATCTACTATTGATAAAACAGTAACAGCATCAGAAATGCAGGACAGGGAACAGAGTTAGACAGGAGTAATGCTCCTGTGACTAAGTTAGCAGACACCTGAACAGACCCTGATGCAATGTATCTGTGAGACAGCAGCCGCTGAGAAATGACTAAGGCAGAGCTTCAGAAGTGATGGGTGGGAAGAACATGCTACACTAAAAATAATGCAAGAAAAAGGAGGAGCAGAAGTGAAGAAAGATGAGACACACAGAGAATAAAAAGCAAAACACTAGATGTAAGTTCAGCCATATAGAACAGTAACATTAAATATGAATTGATTAAACAACCTAATCAAAAGACAGTTTGTCAGATTTAATAAAAACACATAATCCAATTAATACCGTCTATAGGAGACACACTTTATTTTCAAAGACACACATATTGAAAAGCAACAACCATAAAGGAGATGGAATAGTAATATTAGCTAAATTAGATTTTAAAACAAAAAATATTACTAAGAGGGATATTTTGTCATAATAAAAGGTCAAGCCATTAAGAAGACATGAAAATTATAAACATATATAACCTCTGAAGAGAACCCCAAAATATATTAAGTAAAATCTCACAGAATTGCAGGACCAAATAAAGAATTCAGGAGGTGGAGCTATAGTCAGAGGTAAAGGATTACCTAGCATGAGGAAGGCTCTGGATTCAAGCCCTAACACTGGAAAAAAATTTTAAAAAGAATAGTTAGAAAATAAAGATACAATACTTTCAATAATGGATAGGACAGTTAGGGAGAAGATGAACTGGGAAAGACAAGACCTGAGCAACACTATAAACCAAACAGATCTTGGGGCCAGGGATATAGAGCTCAGCGGCACAGCACCTGCGTGGCAAGCACGAGGTCCTGAGTTCGATTCCTGGTACCATAAATACATACATACATATATACAAACACACAAACCAAGAAGACCCAACCAACATCTATAGCACAAGTCCCCTGCGGGAGAGTGCACATGCTCTCGAGGGCACAGGTGGTATTCTCTAGGACAGAGCACAGCCTAGACCAGAAAACATGCAGCAATACATTCGAGAGGATTAAAGCCAAACACAGTATATTCTCTGACCATATTATAATTAAATTAGAAACCAACAGAGGAAAAATATGTAGAAATTAAACACTATATATCTAGTAATTGATGCATCGAACCATGAGAGAAATTAGCAAATACTGAAAACAAGAATATAACATATTGAAATTAAGAAACATGGCTAAGGTAGTGCTGAAAGGGAAATTTAAACTGCGTCAAGAGGGCTGGGGATATGGCTCAGTGGCATAAGCGCTTGCTTGGCAAGCCTCAGGTCATGAGTTTGATTCCTGGTACAAAAGACACCTGTGTCTACACTTAAAAAAAGGAAATTAGCTGGGTGTGGTAGTACATGTCTGTAATTGTACCTCTCAGGAGGTTGAGGCAGGAGGACTGCCATGAGTTTGAGGCCAGCCTGGATCTTTCAAAAAGGAAAAAATCTTTAAATTGATAACCTAAACCTTCATCTCAAGAAACTAGAAAATACGAGCAACCTGAGCTCAAAGCAAGCACACACAAAAATATAGTAAAAAAGATAAAAGAAATAAATGACATAGAGACTAACAAGAGAAAAATCAGTGGAACCAGAAAATTTTAAAGGATCAATAAAATTGACAAAACTTCTGTAGAGGGAAGTAGAAGAACAGAAGGAGGAAAAGGAGGAAGAGGGGAGAAAAAGAGAGAAAGACAAGGAGGAGAGGGAGGGAGGAAGAGAGCTGGTGAAATGGAAAGGTGGCATCACTACCAATCTGGCAGCACTAAAGGGTTATATGTAATACAACGATGCCAGGTGTGCTGGTGCACACCTATAATCCTATCATGGGAGAGGGGAGGCTGTGCCAGGAGGACTGCTGTGAGTTCAAGGCAAGCCTGGTCTACACAGTGAGTTGAAAGCCAACATTAACTATACGATATGATACCATCTAAAAACATAAAATAAAATAACCAAAAGAGAGTACAGTATAATGCACAATTGTATCCCGACAGGTAAGATAATCTAGGTAAAATGAAGACATTCCTACAAAGGGACGAAACACTTAAACTGACTCAAAAAGAAATAGAAGAACTAAATAAAACCTCACAAACATATTAAATTAGTAACTATCAAAACTTCTAACACTCCCATCTCCCAACACACAAAAATCCCAGCCCAGATAGCTTCACCATGAGCCCTACCCCACAGTTAAGGAACTGATCCAATCCTCTACAAAACAGGAGGGAAGACTTCAAACCTACTCCATGAGGCCAGTACCATCCTTTTACTAAACCAAGGACATCACAAAATAACTGGAGACCAAGCCCTTTTACAAATATGTATCTACCCCCAAATACTAGCAAGTCCATTATAATAATATGCAAAAATATAATACCTCATGATCAAGTGGGACTTAGCCTAGGGACACAATATAAAATTGACTGACAACATAAATCAATTAATATAATATGGCATAGCAGTTCAATAAAGGAGAAAAACTACATGATCAGGTCAACAGATGCAGAAAAAAATGTGACAAAAAATTCAACACTCTTCATGATTAAAAAAAAACAACTCAGCAAAGCAGGAAAAGGTGGAATTTCCTCAAGCTGATACACGCATCTGCTATCTCTATTTGCTGATGATAAGATCTAGTACACAGGGCGGGGGATATAGCTCAGTGGAATAAGTGCCAGCCTAGCAAGCACAGGGTCCCGAGTTCAATCCCCAGTACCGCAAAAAAAAAAAAAAAAAAAAAAAAAGATGTAGTACACAAAAAACCCAGCCAGCTATGGTAGTGAATCCCTGCACTTGGAAGGCTGAGGCGTGAGAAACACCATGAGTTTGAGGCCAGCCTGAATGGCATAGCCAGACTCAGTCTCAAAAGACAAAAACAAACCCCAATAATAACTGTCTTGGTTATTTTTCTCTCGTTGCTGAGACAAAATACCCAACGCCCAAAATGAAGGAAGGAAAGGTTTATTTAGCTTACAGTTTGTGGAGGTTTCAGTCCATATTTGCCATATTTGGCTGGTTCTGAGGCAGAATGGCACATGGCAGAGGGCAAACTGTTCAAGGCAGCAGAGCACAGCAAACACCGCAAGCAAAAGGGAGGAATGGCTGCAAGCAGCCTCCTCTCTTCCCTTACATTGTAAAAACCTACCCCCACCCAGGGGGCGTGTACCTCTCACACAATCTCCCCGCCCTCCTCTTCCACAGGCTCAGGATGTTTACAAAGTAAGCACCCCAGCTTCCTCCTGAGTCACTCAGCTAAACCTCTAGATTCCCTAAGTTGACACAGTGTATCAACCATAACAATAACAAAAAAGAAAATCCTAAGTAATTCATTTAAAAAAACTGTTGCAACTACTAAATGAGTTCATCAATGTCACAGGATACCAGATCAATATAAAAATATCAGTTGTACTTTTTACATACTAATAATAAAAATTCTAGGAAGGGTGTGGTGGCACACACTTGTAACCCAACACTTGGGAAGCTGAGGCAGGAGGATCACCTTGAATTTAAGACCAGACTGGGCTGCATAGTGAGCTCAAGGCCAGTCTGAACTACACAGCAAGACCCTGTCTCAAAAGACCAAAGAAAAATTAACAACAAAACCATTCTAAAAGCTGGGCATGGTGGTGCACATCTATAACCCCAGCACTTGGGATGCTGAGGCAGGAGGATTGTTGAGAGTTCAAGACCAGCCTGAGCTACAAAGTGAGCTCAAGGTCAGTCTAAACTTCATAGGGGGACTCTGTCTCAAAAAAGAAAAAAATTCTGGGCTGGGGATATAGCTCAGTGGAATAAGCGCCTGCCTAGCAAGAGCAGGGTCCTGAGTTCGATCCCCAGTACCGCAAAAAAAAAAAAAAAAAATTCTAAAAATAAAACTAAAGGAAAAATTCCATTTAAAATAGAGTCAAAAAAGAATAAAACATTTAAGTATAACTATTACAAAGGAAGTTTAAGACATACCCTAAAAACTACTAACATTATGGAAAGAGATGGAACAAGATCTAAATAAATGAAAAGATCTCCCATGTTCATGGATAGAAAGGCTTATGACTGTTTAGGGTATCAATATTTCCCATTCATAGGTACAGTAAATACAATAGCTATCAAAACCACTGTTGATCCTAAAATTCTATGGAAACACAGAGATCTTGGAACAGCTAGAACAGTTTTGAAAAAGAAAGATAAAGTCGGAAAACTCACCTTTCCCATTTGAAAACTTAGCACAAAGCCTCAATGATCAAAACAGTGTGGCTCTGGCACAAGGATAAATATACAAATCAAAAGGACAGAGTTAAAGCACAGCCAAACAAAAAAACCTTGTGTACTGATTTTCAACCAGTGTGCTAAGACAGTTCAACAGGAATGACCCTTTTAACAAATGATGCTGAATAGTTGGATACCCACTTGAAAAATAACAAACCTGAAACACTTCCTCATACACTACATACAAGTTAACTGATCTAAGAGTCAAAATTATAAAACTCTTAGAAGAAAACAGTAGTAACTCTTCTCATATGATCTTGAGTAAGGCAACATTTCATATGGAACACAAAAGCACAAAAGGAAAGAACTGAGCTTCACATATTCATGTAAAAAGATGTACAGCCAAGAACAGAATGGTGCTCTGTGTTATCAGTCAGTAGGGGAACACAAACCAGAACCCACCCAGATACCACTTTACACCAACAAGGATGGTTACAATAAAAACAGACTAACAAGTGTTTACAAGGATGAGAGACACTGGAACTGTCATTGCCCATGGGACTCCAAAATAGTGAAAAAACTTTGGAAAAGTTTGGCAATTCCTTAACGGTTAAGCCAGGAATGGTGGCACATACCTGTTATCCCAGCATGCGAAAGGCTGAGGCAGGAGGATTGCTGTGAGTTCAAGACCAGCCTGGGCTACAAAGTGAGCTCAAGGCCAGTCTGAACTACATAGCGAGACCCTGTCTCAAAAAGACAAAAATAAATAAGTTCCTTAATGGTTAAACAGAGTACCACAGGACCCAGCACTTCACTGTAGGCATCTACCCAAGAGAAGCAGGAACATCCATTCACACACAAAGTTGTATACAATTGTTCATAGCAGCATTCTTCACAATGCCTAAAGAGTGGAAATTCAAATTCCCATCAATGGATGAATAAGATGTAGCCTACCCATCTGATGGAATATTATCCAGCCATAAAAAGGAACAAAGCTCTGATGCAGGCTATGACACAGATGGACCTGAAAGCACCATACTAAGTAAAATAAACTAGGCATAAAAGGTCATACACTGTGTAATTCCATCTATATGAAACACCTGGAACAGGCAAGTCCATGGAGACAGGGCACAGAGGCACGTTTGCCAGGCCAGGACTATAAGGTGTGAGTGGAGAGGAGGGAATGGCTGGTGGTGGGCACAGGCTTTTCCAGCAGAGGCTGCAGATGCTCTAGTCAGACTGTGCGGGTGCATGGCCTGTGACTGTCCTCAGAAACACACACACTTAAATGAAGGATTTGCATGGTCTCGGGACTTTGATCTCAATACAGCCATGGAGATGTGACACAGAGGGGCAGGCAGTGGGTGGGCAGGCTGAGTGGCTCTGTGTTCTTTCTGGCTGTAAAACTCTAAGTACCCAGAAGGTGCTCATCATAGCACAGTCCTGGGTGCTCTCAGCAGCACTGAGACCCTTAGGCCAGGTGTCCCCCAGGCCTGTGTGTCACGGGACCAGCTGCCCTAAGGGGTAGCATGGGTCCGCAGCAAGGAGTAAGCACCCGGGTCCACTCACCCAACACGGAGCTGATGAATTGGTGGGGTCCAGCCTGGGACTTGGAGCAAAGAGTGTTGAAGTAGAGCCCGGAGCCCTCCCGGATGGGGCTGAGCATGGGAGGCGGCGTGTAGGGGGAGCACTGGAACAAGCCCTTCAGGAGGTGGTCCACCAGAAGCACGGGAGAGCACAGGCAGCTCTGCTGGCCCCTTCCCGGGCCAGGGTCCCCAAAGGCAGAGGGCAGAGGAGGGATGAACAGGGCCCTGGACTGCGGGCGCTTCTTCCGCTTCCTTTGCTGGCTGCTGTCCTTGTCATCTCTCTCTTCCTCATCCTTCTCTTGTCCCTGGAAAAGAAAAGTATTCAGAGCCACAGGGGTCACCTACCATGACTCTGTCTTTGGGGTAGCACAAGCGGGTAAAGGAAGAAGGGCTGTGGAGACAGGGAAAGAGCACACATGCGGCCAGTGGGGCAACACTCGAGCCCTGGGCACAGGAGGCCGAGTGGGCCTGCAGCGGCACTGCCCAGCCAGGCCAAGGCAAACATGAGCCGCCAGCCCCGGCCATCTTGAGCCTGGAGCCTGCAGCTGTGCAGACCCGGCCCCAGCAATCAGCGGATGGTGTATAGACTGCGGGCACATGGTGATGACGAGTAAATGAAGCCGAGTCCACTCAGATCCCGGTGGTGCAGATGAGACCTGCACCCTCTTAGCCCAGGCACCCCTTTCCTGAGTCCAGTGTGAGCTTCTCCAAGCGGGGCCCCCAGGGCAGACTGAAGAGATGGGCTGCTTGAGACCAGCTGCTCCCACTCAGGGCTCTCCTTCACCTCCGGGGTCCTCTCTTCCCTGACAGCCCCCTCCTCCTCCAGGTCTGAGCTCTGACAGCCCCTCCTCAGGGAAGCCCGCCTGACCCCAGCCGCCTGTCCCTCAGCATCCCAACACAGCCCTGCAAACTCTGGGTCACCACTGTCCGGGACCAGCTCTGTCTCCTGCACTGCGAGCCCCGGGAGGCAGAGCCTGGGCTCGCATGGTTATCGCTGGGCCCCTCACTGCCCAACAGCAAGGCTGACACAGAGAGATCCATGAACGTTCAATTTCTGAATGAGGTTGTAAACCAAGTCCTCACAGGGTCAGGGTTTCCTGGGACATGCAGCTTTTCCCATGGTGCTAGCAAAGGTGGGAAAGCATGGAAGAAGCAGACAGGCGAGCACCCACCTTGGCCATGCTCCCTGGGGGGCAGCGAGCCAGAGCCATGGGCACAGACACAGGGATCCCCAGAGGAGCTGTGGCTGTGTGCTCCATGGGCTTCTCGGCGTCTGGGGAGCTCTGCCCTTCCCTGTCTGGCCTCAGAGCCTGTCTTGGTGGCTTGCAAGACTCTGTGGCAAACACCTGAACATGGAGAGACAGTGGCTCTTTAAGAGCTCTTTAAGACTCTTAGGGCAGACAGAAGCCAGGGGACAGAAGAACTGCTCTGAGGACAGCTAGAAAGGCTGTGGCAGACTTCCCCACAGTGAGGTGGGGCAAGGACCCGAGGGGGGAACGCTGCCATCCTACCACTGTGGCCTGTCCCAGAGACCAGACCAGCCCTGCTGCCAGGCCATACGCACGCTTCCTCCAGGAGGCCATCTTCAGCCTGAGATAGGTGATGCCAGCCTCTCCCCCCAGTGCCTGACAAGCCCTGTCACCAAGAAGCCACTGCTGGTGCCCCTTCACCTGCTGCTCCTGATTCCGAGGTGACGGCCACTGGTCGCTGTGGAAACACATGTGGCTGCTCAGGCCTTTTTCAGTATAAAACATTTGGCTGCAGTTCTTGCAGATGAAAGTGCTCCTGGGCTCTGTCCAGTCTGGTGGGGTCCCATTTTGCGGGTGACTGTGGGAGATGAGGCAGGAAGGAAGAACGGGAGAATGAGGCCTTTCTGTGGCCACTGAGTATCTGCTTTCTGCACCAGTCTGCTCACCACCCTCGGCAAACCCAAAAAGCGCGCCGGCCATTCCCACACTCTCCAGGGGCAGAAGCATCGTCCTCAGGACGAGGTGTGCAGCTCACTCACCCCAGACAGCACACGAAGCCACAGAGGGTGCCTGTGGGCAGTGCCGGCAGGGCAGGAGGCTTCTCAACTTACCATCCACCTGCCACACTCTCCTCCTTCATGGGATGGGGCAGCCTGTAGATGTTTCCACCCTGCTGAGGAAAACGGGTATGAGCGATACAGCAGGAAGGAGGAGAAGCGGCCAAGCCCAGCTACACGGCCCTCAGAAGACTATGTGGGAGTCTGTCTTTGTGACTGAGGGTTAGACAGTGCTTTCTTAGGGATGAACCAAAGCTAAACAAAAGACCAAACACGCAATCTGAACTTCACTCACACTGGAAGCTTTTATCTTACAAACAACGTCACAAATAAAAGGGAGAGATAGCCCAAGATAGGAAAGAATATTTGCAAGTCACTTGCTGCATCCAGAATATACACAAAACTCTTACCTCTCAATAACAGCACAGTGTTAACTCAACCATAAGGCAAACACTTGGATGAGTATTTCTCCTCAGAAGATATCCAAGTGGCCAAACACAGCACAGACCATAGCACTCAACCTCATTAGCCATTGGGGAAATGGATACAACTGCACACCCACTTGTGTGATCACAGTAACGATAAAAAAGGACAGAAACAGTGTTGGCAAGGATGAAGACAAACCGGAGCGGGGCGCGCGGCCGTGTGGCTGCCTTGGAGCCCAGTCTGGCACCTGCTCGAATGCTTGCCAGGGCGCATCCACTCCAAGGGGAAGGAACACATGTATCTGCACAGAAAGGTGTGCACAGGTGCCCAAAGCAGCCTCTCCACAAAAGCTAGGAGGTGAAAATGAGCCACTGATGAGCAGCCAGATACAGTCCTGTCTCTCCACCTAATGGAACCCTGCTCGGCTGCGGAAGGACTGAGACACCGGCACTTGTTCAGAGAGAGAGCTAGGCACAGAATGCCTGCAGCGCACAATTCCACTCACACAAAATGTCCAGAGTAGACAAGTCTACGCAGGCAAAGTAAATTTGTGGCTGCGGGGGATGCAGAGGATAGAAAGATTAGGGGTGACAAGGGCTGCGGCACTTCTTTCTGGGGTGAGCAGTTTGTTCTGGTAAATACTAGTAATGACTGGGCAACCTCAGGAACACACAGAAAGCTATCCATGCAAAAGGAATGCGGGTACCTGGATCCTGTTGAATATGGTCAGCTTGGACTTCGCATCCCGGGCAGGATCTGCAGGAGGCCCAGTTGACGAGAAGGAAGCCATGGCCACCTGGCTCGGAGAAGCTGCACAGCACATGTCCATCTTCACCTTCTCCTTCCGGAAGTCTGAGAACCGCTGGGGTCGAGGGTGGCCAGAGAAGAGCCTGTAGCCTCCTCCCCGGGCACACACCAGGCCCTTCTCATTTCTCGTCGTCCCTGAGGCTGCACCATTCTCGGACAGCTGGGCGCTGGGCAGCTCATCACTGCTTGCCTGGGCCTGCCTGGAGCCCGTGGAGGGAAAGATGTTCCCTAGGTCCAAGGTCCCTTTGGAAGATCGCAGCTGCTTGGCCAGAGAAGAGATGTCTGAGTTCTGGGCGGGGTCCAGAGATGGCGTGGTGAGTGAGGGTGGCGCAGAGGCCACTTTCGGGGCTCCCTTCGTGCCCTGCCGTGTGCCATTGGGGGAGGCCTCTCTGGGTACCATGGGGGTGGGTTTTCTCCTGCGGGCCGGGGATCCCTCTGGCTCTGTGTTTCTGGTACCCACCAGCAGAGAGTCCACAGTGGGTGCCAGGGACCGGGGCTGCTGTGGCCAGGGCCCCTGCAGGGACTTCAGAGCAGTCTGCTTGCCCTCGGGCCTGGAGGGCTGTGAGGCTGCAGCTGTGACTTGGGCATGGGAGAAGATCCGCTGGGACTTGGTGATCATCTGAAACACCTGCATCTGCTCATGGCTCACCAGAGACTCCTGCGACTTCAGGAACAGCTGGCGGAAGAGGGGTGTGGCATCTGACTGGAAGGACTCGCTCTTCTTGGAAGCCCAGCTGTCCTCATCCCCACTATCAGGCCTGGGGTCGCCTGAGGCCTCACTGGGTGCCTTGAGGAGTGTGGGCAGGAAGGGCAGTGCATCCTGACTGCTACCTGCACTGGGCAAGGGCTCCCCTGGAGCGGAGGTGCTGCTGGGCCCGGGGCCAGACTCCGAGGCCTCCTCAGGGCCCTTGTGCACCGAGAACACAGTGTTGCCTTTGCTCTTGGGGCAGCTGGGCAGGTTGCGGAGCCACTGGAAGCTGTGGCTGGATAGGTGCGAATTGGCAGGGACCTTCTGAGCTCGGAAGGGAGGCAGCGAGGCAGGCAGCAAGCTGCCCTCAGGCCAGTCCTCCAGGGGGGATGGGGGCTGGAGAAGCGGGGGCTCTGGCTCCGGAGGGTCAGGGCCTTCACTGTCAGCTATCCCTGAATGGACGGCTGTGCACACGTCAGCAGCTGGCTCCTTGTGTGGGGGACGAGGCTCTTCAGGGGCCTCAGTGCCCAGGGTTCCTGGGAGGCAAGAGGAGGCGGGGGAGGTGCAGGGACAGGCCAAGCTCCTCCCTTCACCGTCCACAGGCCCCACTGTGGCAGGGCCAGGAGACGGGATCTTCTGGTGGACAAGGCTGCTCACGATACAGCGCAGGAGGTCTCGGTTAGGCAAGACAGATCCAGGGGACCTGGCTTCCAGGGGCCCAAGGGACCGCGCGTCACTGGGCAGAGGTTGGCCAGCGGTGTCGGGGGTGTGGGGGGAGTCCCCGCAGGCATCCTCTTCGGGGGGGGCCTCCTTCAGGATGCACAGGCCGTGCTGCACCTCGTAGTGCCGGCGCAGCGAGCGGTAGTCGCAGTAGCTCTTGCTGCAGCCCTGCTCGATGCACACGAAGGGCTTGGTCTTCTGGTGGGTGAGCATATGCCCGGTCCTGGGGTCGGACACAAGACAGGTGTCAGCGGGCAGGCACCTGGGACCCAGCCTCCCACTGCAGAGCCCCAGAGGCCATGAGGGTCCTCAGTGCACCCGCCCCACAGCTCAGAAACTACACTCGGCAGAGAGGGAGGGAGGGAGCTCAGAAGGAGCCCTGACTGGCACTCCTGAGAAGCATCATTCTCCAGAACACATCCAGGAGGTGGCAGCTTGGGGGTCACCTTCCTGGAATAAGGGCAGTCACCACAGCAAGAAAATAATTTACAGATGCCCAAATCAGTGTAGACTTCCTAGTGCCAGCCAGCCAGTGCCCACAGTGTCCGCAAGTGTGACTGCTCCAGAGTGTGGGCCTTACCTCACCCAGACATTTGCACTAACCCACCATGAGCAACTGAGGGGTCACCACCCGGGCCCTGACAGTCCTGCTCTGGACAGTCTCCTGCTTGTGGCCTTGGGGCGAGACCACCGACTGAAGCCTTTCCCAAAAGATGGCCCCTGATCTCCTTCAAGGGAAGGGACAGAGAAGGAATCAAAAGACCTAATTCTAGGTCTGTTTCCAGCTTGCAACAGGAGCAAAGGAAAGGCTTCCTCTCCCTGGGGTAATGCTGGGAAGAGGGGCTTCTTCACATTGCAAGCGCTTGCAAACCTCTGGCTGAAACCAGCCTGCCTTCCCTTCCCTTGCCTGCGTGGGCAGCTCTTCAGTTCCAAGACATGAAGAGTAATGGAATTTTGCTCCTAACTATCAAACTGGAGCTTCTTGTTTAAAATCAAGAGTTTAAAGAACACAAAGGGGGGTAGGGATATGGCTCAGTGTCATAAGCACCTGCCTGGCAAGTGCAAAGTTCTGAGTTCAATTCCTGGTACCAACCCCCCCCCAAAAAAAAACCCAAAAAAACAATGGAAAGAAAGAAGAGGAGGAAGTAAGAATAGATATCACTCCATTGCTATGTTCTGGAAACGGGCATCTCGAAGTCATCTGTGCCCCAAGTCACCCTACACATCAGCAGATCACTCACTTGTCCTCTGATATTTACCGGGGACTCAGAGCATTTCTCTATCAAGTTAGCCAAACTCCCAAAAGATATCATAGGGAGCTGGGGATATAGCTCAGTGGAATAAGTGCCTGCCTGGCAGGCACAAGGTCCTGAGTTCCATCCCCAGTTCCGGAAAAAAAAAAAAAAAAAAAGATACCATTAACTGCCTGGGAGCTGTTACGAATTTCTAAACTGCAGATCAAACTAGAGATTTATTTCCTTACTGGTGTGAATCAAACTGGACCAGAATCCTGGCCAGGTGAGGAGCATGGAGTCCATTCCCCCCTGAGCCAAATGATCTCCATCTGGGGAACAAGGAGGCCGAAAACCCAAGAGGACAGAGCAGGGTGACGGGCGGGGGGAGGAGGGAGCCCGGAGCTGCCCTGGCCCACATACAGGTGATCCTGGCGCTTGAAGGCTTTGCTGCAGATCTTGCAGATGTGCTTTCTCTCCTGGCTGTGCGTCAGGTAGTGCTTGCTGAGCGAACTGGCGCTGCTGAACACCTTCCCACATAGGCTGCAGTCCAAAAGTGCGTTCTGGGGCGAGCTGTGCTGCCGCTTCCCTTTCCTCGCACTGCCCGAGGTTGCCCTGCCTGTTTCCTCAGCCTCTCTGGGAAGCTTGAATGCACCTGGCCCCTGGTCTGAACAGAGGGAGGGAGAAAGCACAGGTCATCCACAGCTGGGGACGTCAGAGCGCCACCACAGAGGCCCTCCACTGCTCTCCTCAACTTCAGCAGCTCTGCAAGGCAGGAGAGAGCAGGGCCCCCAGGGGACTACGGCTGGTTTTGTGCCTTGTGATAAGGGACAGGCTCAGTGGTAGGCTGGAGCACTTCCAGGACAGCGTGGCCATTTTGTGCGGGGCTGCAGCACTGCACCATTGCCAGGTGTGCGTGCGCAGAGGGCAACCTGGAGGAGCACAGTGAGACTCCGAGATGGGCACTGTAAACCTCTACTTTTGGGTTCTTAACTGTGAACGTGACTTGCTGCAAAGCTCTGCCCACAGGTGAGCTGAATGCACATCATCCTTCCTGGCAAACACCAGACCAGCCTGATACCCACCAGCAGGACACATGGGCGGCTGCTTTAGGGTTCAAGAGGTCTGGGACAAATGCCTCCCAAGAGTCACTGCAGGGAAACACTGGATGACATGAAGGGTGGGAGAAAGGCAGCCTGCCGCAAAACAGAACAACCCTTGTTGTTAAAAAAGAAAAATAAGCTGGGCGTGGTGGCACAGGCCTATGATCCCAGCACTCAGGTGGCTGAGGGTAGGAGGATCACTCCAAGATAGAGGACAGCTGGGTTATATGGGGAGTTCAAGGCCAGCCTGGAATACAAAGTAAGACCTTGTCTCAAAACAAACATATTTGAGTAGAAAACAGAATAAACCCGTGGAAGGTTGGGTTAGCTTTATTTTCCTCTTTGTGCACGTCTGAATTTATTATGTTTTCTGTATTTTTTCGATAAAATGACAAAATACTTCTATGAATCATGTCACCTGAGGAATCTGAAGGACCTGGGAAGATTCTGGGGAGAGGTGAGGAGGGAGGGTTATTTGAATATCAGAAGGGTAGGATGCGGAGGAGGAGTAGTAGTCTATCTTGGTCCAAGGGACAGAGACAGCTGGCATCTGAGGATTAAGTGGAGGGTGGTTTTTAACCACTAGATACAGGCTGTGGACACAAGGCCTCTGCCTGGTGCTGCCATGTGGCCAGCTGCTGGGATTCCCACCTGGCATTAACAGGCACTCAAAAAATGTAAGATGAATAAAAAAATGAAAGATTTATTCACTTATTTGTAGCTACCTAGCTCAAACTGGCCTTGAATTCACAGTGATCCCGACTCAGCCTCCTGAGTGCTGGGATGACAGGTGTGTGCCACCACACCAAACCAAAGAGGAAGATTTTTCTGTACCTTAGATCAGCCTGCTAGATGGATCAGACGTTTAGAAACAACCATTTATCTACCAAGTTGCAGAGATGGGATTCAAGAATCCCATAGGTTAGGGTATGGGGAGGCACAGGCAGGAGGCCAAACCTTAGGACCTCAAACCACTGTGCAGTTGTGGCTGGTGCCACAGCAGAAAGCAAAAGGTGCTCGCCCAGCTTTGCCCATGCCAGAACCTTTGCCACTTCTATTACTGGGCCCTCATTTTCCTCACAGGAGGAATGACTACAGCAAGGAGTTTAGTAATTCCAATCATGGAAACAAGGGCAATCTGGGCTCCTTCTGGGGCCATCTTCAGCTTTGCTGAGTTACTTTATTTTTATTTATTCATTTATTTTCTTTTTGAGACAAGGTCTTGCTATGCAGTTCAGGCTAGCCTTGAGCTCACTTTGTAGCCCAGGCTGGTCTCGAACTTGCAGCGATCCTCCTGTCTCAGGCTCCTGAGTGCTGGGATTACAGGTGTGTGCCACCATGCCCGGCCTGCTGTGTTACTTTGAAAGCCCCTTAAAAGCAAATATTAAACTGGAAAATAAAATGTTGCTGGGTGTGGTAGGGCACACCTATAATCCCAGTGCTTGGGAGGCTGAGACAGGAAGATGCCACAAGTTTGTGACCAGCCTGGGCTACATAGTGCATTTAAGGCCAGTCTGAACTAGAGATCCCGTCTCAATAATGCTGGGAGAGGGAGAGGGACGAGGGACGAGGGACGAGGGGAGAGGGAGGAAGGAAGAGCAAGCAAATATTGGGCAAAGACACTGAAAAACAGGTGAACAGAATCACTGGCCTGGGGAAAGTGTTACTTTCTGTCTAGGTAAACCCTCTTGGAGAAAAATACAGTATTCCAAAGAAAATTCAGTATGTAAAAAGCTGCTCACAGAAACACCATCCCAGCCTAACAAGAATGTATCTAAGAATATGACAGAATAGCTGTTACCATGACAAGTGTAAAGTCCACCTCCATGTGTGAAAACAAATACAATGTTTTCACAACTGCAAATAGTTCTTAGTTTATGTATTGATGGATGTGTGTGGTGCTGGGGATAAAAGCCACGGCCTTGCCCGTGCTAGCCAAGTACTCTACCACTAAGCTACATTCTTAAAATTCATTCTATAAAACTGATTATTTCTGAGCAACTTCACACATGTTTAATGATTTATGTGAGGGGGAGCCAGCATGGAGATTTTTCTTGCTCATTACTTCTAATCTTTAAAATAAGTACATATTACTTTTCTAATTAAAAAAATTATATAAACTGGATGTGGTGGTTCAAACCTGTATTCCCAGCTACTCATGGGGCAGAGGCAGGAGGATCACTTTTGAGCTCAGGAGTTCAAGGCCAGTCTGGGCAACACAGGGAAATCCCCTCTCAAAAACATGGTTAAACCTATGCCCTTCTATGTACCTGAATTTAAGAGACATGTAAAGAGTTCAAATTTAACGTTCAATGGATTCTGATTTTCCTACAAGGTTAAAAAAGAAAATTCAAGTGTAAAACAAGTGAGGAATGGTTCAACTAGCTTAATGACTTGGACAGACCCCATGACTATCTGGTAAGAGTGACAGAATTACACAGATTTCCACCATCAGCATTTCCAGGCCATCTCTGTGGCCAGCCTGGGGACCCTGTGTATTGCCTGGCATCTCACCTGTGCCTGAACTCAGCAAGCATCTCATATCCTAATTTCACCCTCTGCCATCAGACCAGCACAGTGACAAAGCAAACATCTGTCTACTTCATCTTTTGTGAAGTGGAGCCCTCACAGGCTTTTCACTTCAGTAGGTTCTTTGGAATGCTGTTTTATTTTGTTTTACTTTCAGTTTTTTTGAGACAGGGTCTTGCTATGTAGCTCAGGCTGGCCTTGAGCTCACTATGCGACCCAGGCTTGCCTCAAACTCACAGTGATCCTCTTGCTTCAGCCTCCCGAGTGCTGGGATTACAGGTATGTGCTACCATGCCCAGCTTTTTTTTGGAGACAGGGTCTCACTCTGTACCCTAGGCTGGCCTTGAACTCAAAGTGATCCTACTGTCTCAGCCTATTGGCACTATAGGCATGTGCTACCATTTTGGGCTGGAATGGTCCTTGAGCTACTTATTCCAATTAAGATAACATCTGAGCCAGGCAGGTGTGGTAGCACAGCCGGTGATCCCAATATTCTGGGAGGCTGAGGCAGAAGGATCACAAGTTTGAGCCCAGCCTGGAAATTTAGTGATTTAGTCAGAGCCTAGCGGGTGGGTGGCACTCAGTACAAAGGCCCTAGGTTTAATCCCCATCACAGAAAAACCAAAAAAAAGATTAATACATGACTGCAAAGAATTTCAGATGTGGCCTTCCATGTGTGAAGTGTGATTACATATATCCAAAAGCTTTGGGCTAGTCCTTTCTACCCATTTAAGCAACTAAGTCAGGAGCTCAGGAAGAGGATTAACAGAAAAAGGAATTTCTCCTTTATGGGAAGTCAGAAGGCAAACCAAAAGGACAGTTAACTAAAGGGCTTAATTAGTTCAGGAATTCTCTCTTCATTTCTTCCCTGCTGCTGAAGAGAAAGGTTTAGAACTGAATTAAAGGCCTATGTAGCCAGGCGTGGTGGCGCACGCCTATAATGCCAGTGCTTTGGAGGTTGAAGCAGGAGGATCACGGCAAGTTCGAGACTAACCTGGGCTACAAAGCAAGCTCAACACCAGCCTAACTGCATAGCAAGACCCTGTCTCAAAAGGACAAAAAAAAAAAAAAAAAAAAAAAGAGAGAAAAAAGGCCTGTTGAAAATGAAATATCAGCTGGTTGTGGCGCACACCTGTAATCTTAGGCCTCAGGGGGTTGAGGCAGGAGGGTCACTGTGAGTTACACAGTGAGCCCTTGTCTCGAAACACCCCTCGCCCCAAAAGAAAGAAATGCCACAGTATTGGTAACCAGCTGGGTGTGGTGGTGCAGGCAGGAGGGTCACTGCAGCCCAGCAGTTCTGGGATCTCTTAAGAGAACAAAATGCCTAATATCTGTCCAGTGCTTTATGGCCTACGCAGAGCTTCTATGATTGTTTCTGCTTTTGCTCCTCTCTACAAATAAAGGTGGCAAGGCCTAGGAATGTTAAGCAGCTTGACAGCAGAATGGACAGGACCCCAGTGCATTTTGGGAAGGTGAAGAGCCACTGAGATGAGGTCATGGACAGGAAAGTCTCTGATCAGGCTCTGCACACACACCAGCAAAAGGCTAGAATATCTCCAGATAGCTATGGCTCTTGACATCATTCCTAGGGTTAGTTCTGCTGCTTTTGCTAGGGAATTGGGAATGATTCTTCAGGGGGTTGGGGTGGGTGGCTTTTCCCTACAACACTTGCAGGAGAGGAGAATTTTCTGAACTGGCTGCAGGGACTGTCAAACATCCCAGGCCCTTCCACCCAGGGGGCAGCCTCACCTTGTACAGAAGTCTGAGACTCCAGATCTGTATATTCCTCCAGCAGCTTCCCAGAGTCACTGTCCCTCCCTGAGTACAGGGACAGGGTGTCTAAGTTGTCCTCCAGCACCTCACTGGGCACATCAGGCACCGAGAGTGTGGGGTCCAGATCCAAGCCACCCAGGCTGGCATAGAGCAGGTCATGCGTGCTGGGACCCAGATCCCGATTGAGGGTGTCACTGCAGTTGAGACCTTGGCTTTCTGAGAACAAAGGAAGGTGCGTTTCTGATGGAAGGGCACCCTTGTCCCCAAGGCCATAGTGGTCCATGGCTCTCTGCCACCTGGTCCTGGCCACTCTCAGGCAAGACCGAGGAAGAAGTCAGATAGACAGAGCCTTGGTGGCAATTAATTCCTGAAAATGAACAAGGAGGAATCAAAATTATGAAGCAGTGATATGGGGTGGTGGGGAGAGCACGGACTTGGAATTCAAACAGTCCTACGTCTGTTCTCCATCACCTAATGGCCGCATGACTTTGGGCAAGTCACTTGAGCTCCACAGCCCCAGTTTCCTCATCTGTAAATGGAGCAGAAGAATAAGGAATAATTCAAAGGATTCCTAGCACATGGACTGCTAAATAGATCTTTTTCTCCAGCTAAAAATAGAAAAAGTATGATTGTTAATTCTAATATGTCAACTTCATTGGATTAAGAAAAGGTCTATGTCCAAGTGTGATGGCACACACCTGTAATCCCAGCACTTGGAAGGCTGAGGCAGGAGGATCACCATGAATTCAAACCAGTGTAGGCTACATAGTGAGCTCAAGGCCAGCCTGAACATACCGGACCCTATCTCAAGAAAAAGAAAAGTCTAGAAGATCACTAAAGCATGCTCTTGGGTGTTTCTCAGTCTGGTTGTACGGGTATAGCCTTGCATACCATATGTCAGGGGTCCCTAAACCCTGGCCATGGCCTGGTGCTCGTCTGCAGACTATGAGGAGCCAGTGAGCAGCAGGGAGGGTAGTGAAGCTTCATCTGTATTTGTAGCTGCTTCCCTCCTCTCACAGGACCACCTGGGCTCTACTCTCTCCCAGATCAGTGGTGGCATTAGCTTCTTGTCAGAGCACAAATCTCACTGTGAACAGCACATGCAAGGGGTCTAAGCTGCTATGAGGGTCTAATGCCTGACGATGTGAAGTAGAGCTGAGGTGTTGATGCTAGTGCTGGGGAGCAGCTGTAGTACAGACGAGCATTAGCAGAGATGATAACAAATAAATTGCTCACAGTGAGTGGCCAGTGGTAGTTAAGCTACATCTGGAAGCAGGCTTTCTAGCAACACACGAGCTTATGTACTTCAATGTATGGCTGCGTCTGGTGACAGGCTTTAAGTGAGAACCTGATACATATTTTAGCCTGCTATGAACCACCCACTGTTTTACTTACCACTTCCATCTGCACCTCTACCTTGTACTGCCCACTTGTTTCAGTCCCAGCTTTGGGAATCCCAGAGCTAAGCCCAGCCAAAACGAGTAAAAAACAAATGTTACTGGAGAGCTTCTTTGAAAAGGGGATGAGACCCTAAGATGAGCCAGAAGACTCTACTACTGCTAACAAAACAGAGAGCTGCATTTAAAAGAAGGTTCCAAGAGTCCTACTTAAATTATGGGTTCCTTGCTACAGATGACCCACAACCTCCAAGCCTGCTTTGTACAACATGTGGTGATACCAGTTTATCCAGCAAAGCCTTGAAACCTTCAGAGCTGCTTTGCTATGTGGAGATCAAGCACCCTGCATTAAAAGACAAGCCTCTGGGGTTTTTCAGAAGAAAAAAAGACCTGAACACAAAGAACAGAAGCAAGGTTTTTTGGAGACAGGGTCTCATTATATGGTCCAAGCCAGCCTGGATCGTCCTGGCTTGGCCTCCTGAGTCCTGGGATTACAGGTATGTGACACACTCAGCCAGAAGCAATTATGGAAAGCCAGCTCTTCGTCAAATGTGTCCGTACTGTCAGCATCATTCTTAGTGATCAATTGCATTGCTAGAGCTAAGAAGCCCTTTACTACTGGTGAAGACAGTCTATGGCTATACCACCCTGAACGTGCCTGATCTTTTCTGATCTTAGAAGCTAAGCAAGACCAAGCCTAGTTAGTACTTGGATGGGAGACTATCGTCAAACAATTAATCCTACCTACTGCTTAGGACACGTGTTAGGAACTTTTAGGAGAGGCTGTGGTTCAAAATGTGACACATGCTCCTCTTAGGCAGCATCGTGAGTAGACAAATGATGAACTAGCAGAGGGCAGTTCTGAGGCGCACTTGTCAAGAAGGATTCCTGAGTTGCTCTGGTACGTGATCCAGGTGGGTAAGTCTACTGATGTTGATGGAAACAGCGCTTGTTTCTGTGTGATATATTTTTCAGGACAATATGCATGAGGGTATGTTATGTGCACTTTTGTTCCAACCAAGAACACAGAAGCACAACTGTTCAAGTGTTTGAATCATATCAGGAAAAAGGAATTGGTCGTTTTGTGTCAGGATAGGTTTCGTTACGCAGGTCGAAGAGGTTGCTTGTAATGTAAGTCACTTCGTCATCCATAGAGAAATGCTGGCTCCCCGAAAAAGTCACCTAAACTGACAACATTTTGCAGGATATGATTAAATTATCAACACATTAAAGCACAAGCCCTTTCCCTGTGTCTCTTGATGCAGCCCATGAAATGAACGCAGAGCATGCATGCCATCTCTTATTCACAGAAGTGAGGTGGCTTTCTGAAGGGAGAGCACTGCCAGAGTTTGTGATTTGCAAGAGAGCCCCAGGCATTTCTTAGAAAACCAGGCACCAGCAGCAGTACAGTTCAGTGACACAGAACAGGTCACAAAACTTGCTGTGTGACAGATTCAACTTGCTAAATGAACTCTTCGGAGGAGAACAAAAACTGTGTTCAAGTCAGCAGTTAAAGTGGATACATTCACAGCCAAACTGGAGTAACGGCAACAAGTGAACGTCGGTATTTGTGACACATTTCAAACATTAGCAGGGATTCTAGAAAAGACTGAAGCAGGACCCTCTTTCTCCATTCTAGTGTGTGACCTCCTATCTCAGCTTTGAAAAGTTTGCGCATCACTTCCTGATCACAAAAATCCCCAAACTGGGAAGGAATGGAT